>NDGN011376399.1:3327-21499 GCA_002564285.1 Tympanoctomys barrerae
CTGCATCTAAATGTAGCAGGCTTTTCTGCCAGCCGCCAGTGGCAAATCAAACCCAGAAATACAGGTTCTCATATGCAGGAGCTTAGATAGCCACACGAGGGCGCGCTCAGGTCCCCAAGCCGCGTTTGGCTGAGAGGCTTTGGTACCTTATCTTTGCAATAGAGTAATAGATTCTAATAAACAAAATGTTGGTCCGTTAGAAACAGGCAGCAGCTAAGGTGGTTGCTGTTTGTTTGGTCTAATAAGAAGCCAAAAGGTGTAGATGTTGTATAGAGCCAGAGAAGAGGGGGGCAACCAGATTCCTGAGACAAAAGATTGCCTAATCGTTGTCTCATTGAAGATAAAGCTGTGGCAAACAATACCTTGGTATATAAACTTATGGGGGACAAGGAGAGACTTTTAAAGGACAAATCTGTGTATCGTGAAATATGTCAGAACCATTGTGGGTTAACTGAACTAGGAAAAATCATTGTTTTTGTTGGTTTGAGTATGCAAAGTGCTACTCTGATTAGGATCCTTCCTTCCTGCCTCCCAAAACCCGAATGAGTCTTGTGAGCTCTCAGCCCACTGAGAGGACTAAAAGGCTTTGTTTAAAACAGATTAGGGTGTTGGAAATTTAGCTGAGTTCTATATTTAGAAAAAAATGGCATGCATCTATGAGCGACATTGTGGTTCTGAGCTAGGGGGCCCAGGAATGTGCTTGGCGTGGTGCTATCCCTGGTTACTGAGGAGGGGAAAGGCTAAGAGTTGGGGTGCCTGCTCAGAACCAGGCTGTGGCAGCAATGGAGGCAGGCAGCAGTCTCTTTTGGGCAAACATCTATGCTCCAAGGCATTGTAGAATGGGGATGTATTTGAAGCAAAGGGGTGTTCGGTGCAGTTGGCAACCCACGCCACTCTTCCAAACTTGTCAGCCTTGAGGTGCAGAGTTTGATTTTAGCGCCGACCCTCAGAAGTGTTTAATCGCCGAGTGCCCTCCGTGCTCTAGCAAAAACCCTGACATTGGAACGTGCCCTTGTCCCTGTTGCCAGTGTCCTGGTCTGAGGTCCAAAAGGGAGAAAGAGGGCAGGGTTTCAGCACAGGGGCCGTGCTGAGGGAGGGTGCTTGTGCCCTTTTCCTTGAAGTTCATTGTGAAGAGCTGCAGCTCGCAGAGCAGAATTAGCGCTGGCCTCCCTGCTCCTCAATCTCCTGCTTTGCAAGCCCTGGCTCTAAGGCTGGGGCGCCTGTTGCTGGCTGCGTCTGAAGTTGGGTTGGCTTCCCAAGAGGCTGGGGCAACTGGACTCCCCGACAAGGTGCCGGAGAGAGTCGTGGGTGTTCCCCGTGGGCATCCTGGGCTCCGCCTGTCTGACCATGGGTCCAGTTTAGCTATTGCAAAACGACCTTTCCTGGGGCCTAAGCAGGGCTTCCATCTCCGTGGGGTGAGAACCTCCTCCCCAGATGTCGTTGTGTTGCTCCGAAGGCGGCCCCAGCGTTGCATGGGGCCCCTTGGCCTTGGAGTCAGCTGCCGTAGACTGTGTCCACTCAGCGGTCAGCAGCTCCTTTCCTCCGGCAACGCCCAACCAGGGCCTGATGAGGACCAGGGGATCAGACCAGGGGCTTGGACCAGGGGCTCGGACCAGGGATCGAACAGGACCTTGGGGCTTAGACCCAGCCTTCCTCCACTGTTCAGAGCACGGGGCTCCAGCAAGGTGGCCGTGGATCCCGAGGCGCGCCAAGATCTCAGATTCTGAAGTGGAGAAAAATACCAAAGTGGGAGCCTTTTGTGTCTGTAAGGAAAGAGGCTCTCTGCTGCTGGCCCTTCTGCACCGCTGGATAGACCATGGTCGCCCTGGTGGTAGCACCCTCCTTCCATTTGCTCCCTCCACATCTTTCCACCTTGGCCGGATGCTGCTACAGAGTGCAACTCAGAGGGGCGCCCTGGGGAGGCAGCTTTTCATTTGTTCTGAAGAGTGACATAGCCCAGAGTCGCATCAGGACTCCAATTCAGGGCAACCCTAGGAGCCCCCAGGTCTTCTCAGGCCCAGGGCCTCCACTTTTCTTCCTGGAGACAGGAGGGTGCACATTCAGGCTACTTTTTGATTACAAAGGCTCATGTCTCACTCAGGTGACACCTTTAATTTTTCTCCAGAAAGAATCGTGCCAGGGAGAAAGTGGTCTTGGTACAAATGTGGTTATTCATCTCCTTTATGGTGCAATATTGATTTATTATTAATGGTAACTGCTCCATCTGATCTAAAGATGATCGAAAACAGCTACTGCATTAAATACTCTAAACAAAATAAGACTTGGCCTTTAAAGCCAGTGTCTTTGGATTCTGTTTGCATCATCTCCAATTTAAGCTCTTTAGACACTTTCCGTCCTCCTCCGTCCAGCTCATTCTCTTGAATTATTTCCATTTTTCTTGATTTCTAAGAGCAAATATCTCTTTAAAAATTACCATCTCTGGTCCTGAGGAACCGATCTGAAAGCCAAAATTTGAAAGACAAAAAACCAGATTTTTGTACGAATAAATTAAAAATTATATCTTATAAGTCCCTGTGAATGAAGATCTGTTTAAAACCTAATCCAGTGTCAGGTGACTTCGAGCTCAAAGTCACAGGGATCGGAAAAAGAAAGGGCCCCACTACAGAAGGCAGATCCTGCCTGCCCTGGCTCACTGAAGACCTACCCGCTCCAGAAGGAATTGCTTGTTTTTGCCTGGGCGTTTTCTTCATGTATAAATAAAGATTATGAAAGGGCATTTGATGGGCATAAAATTCCTGATTAGATTGAACAGTCTTGCCTCGCTGGAGATAAGGAAATGTGTGCAGCGGAGTTCTAGGCAGCTTTCCTGGCCGAGACGTGCAACAGACACAAATGCTGGAGCGCCAGGCTGGCGTCTCAGGGCTCTTGCGGCGAGTGAGTGCGGCGGGCACTCTGTTGAGCCCTGGGCACAATTCGATGCAGCTCAAAACAAGATCTCCACAACGTGAGGAAATAAATTTTGGGGCACTGATTAGTGGCTGCTAGTTTTGAACAGGATCTTAGCGAGTTAGAATCAAAAGGGGTGTGTGTGTGTGTGTGTGTGTGTGTGTGTGTGTGTGTGTGTGTGTGTTCCTGCTTTCTTCAACCCCCACCCTCAAGCTCAAAAATAGCCACCCCTGTGGAAAGGTAATGTTTAAACCTCTAGCTACGCCGGGGTGCTACAGCCCGAGCAGAGGCGCCAGGCTTTTAACCTGACAATGATGTTGTATTTGAACAGCTGCGTAAAGGTTTAAAAGGTCTGTCTCATTGCCACCGCGGAGTTTTTTAAAAGGGGTTATTGTTTGGGCGAGGGCACTGAGAGGAGACAAGCGAATCGGTCCCAAGGCTGAAAATAACGTTCAGTGCCTGTTTTCACCAGGCCAGGGGAAATTCTTTCTGGGGAGCCGGCACGAAGGATTACTTGGGAAATGTTTTTGTGAAGGAGCATGCGGGCAATTAGGATCCCCCAGAATGCTGAAGTGCTTTAATGAGCAGCCGAGCCCAAAGAAATGTTCTGCTGAGGCGGAAACCCGATTTACCCACAAGTTCAGTCTCTGGGCCTGAAATCCAAGGCCAACCCATTCCTGGGTGAATGTGGGGAGAAGAAAGCACAGATGCCTCCCGTACAGAGAGCTGGTTCATGGTCAATTTCCGGGGCCGTGTTACTTTCTTGGCTGCCGGGAAGGGTACCCGGAAGGCCGGAGGACGGCTCCCTCGAACTGGCAGGGCCCCTTGCCGTGGGCAAGACTTTGGAAATCAAGGTTAAAGCTCCCCGCTGCTGTCCAGAGGCCGGGGCTTCCGCAGGGCGGCTCACCCGCCTGCAACCAGAGACAGAGGGAGGAAGTTGTTCAAGTTTCTCATAAAACAGTTTCCATGGTGGTGGTGGTGGTGGTGGTGGTGGTGGTGGTGGTGGTGGTTCTTTAATGAGCTGGACGACAACCGCACACCCTGTCTTCTTTACAGAACTTTTTTTCACCAGAACAAACACAGGACTGCAAGTCCTCCATCTCCTTCTCCTTCCCAAGCAAAACCTTAACAAATAATTTTAAGGATTGCTCAAAACTATAAAACTCAACTTCTGACAAAAGTATTGCTTTTAATATTTGACGATTTGTGTTAAAACAAAAATTGACCTTCTTGGTTAGTAGCGATGGGAAAAAATCAATAGTATAATTTTCAATAATTCATAAAGCGAACGCCATTATGCTAAATCTTAACTATTAATCTTATCCTTTACAAAGTCTCGATTGATTTGTTAATAAAATATCTTCCCGTGTGTGGCAACAGCGGGTATAACTCTTTAAAAACCTTCAGAAGCAAGAAAATTACCAAGTAGCCCAAGAATGTAGATGAGAATTTTATTGATCGCCCTGATTCTTCTTAATATGTATTAATAAATTCCATAACCTTTTGTACCTTACACTTGTCAGAAACCAATGCTTTTACAAAATCCATAAAAGGAAAACATATTTTTCTTCCTAGAAGAACCAAATGACACCTTTGCATTCCTCTCCCTCTTCCCTGGCCCCGTCACTTTCCTAAAACTTCTGGAGTCTGAGGGTCAGGGTTTTCCTCTCTGCTTTCAAAAATGTTCTTTCCCTTTCTTCCTCTCTGCCCTCTGCCCTCAGGGGTAAAGAAGGAAATTTTGGTTTAGTCCTCCCGCAGGGAGTCGCAGGGACGCTCTCGCGGGTAGGGACTGCTGGCGAAGGATTGTCTCGGGACTGAAAGCTCCCAGCACCGGCCCGGCCCGCAAAGGTCAGGGTGTGGTTCCTCTGAGAGCTGGGAGTTCTCGTAGCTCGCGGGGGCGCGGAGGGGCTCTGGGCAGGGGCGGCGGGCCGGGAGAGGAGACGGCTGGGCCGGCCCAGCCCCTGGGCAGCGGAGCCGGCCAGCTCCGTGGCCTCTCGGCCCTCGCGGCCTTTTACGCCGCCGCTTCCTGGGACACCTTGGTCGCGTCTTCGCGCGAGGGCTCTTCCCTTTGGAGCCCTAGAGTGGGATGTCTCGGGAGCAGGGGAATCGGACTCACCTTCCCCGGCTTCCCAGTACTAAGATCACCAGCCCGCGCCCCCATTCCCTGCCCCGGACCCGGCCCTCTTGCGCGCGTTCTGCCTGGGCGTGTGCAGGGAAATGCTTCTGTGTGTGCTGGCGCCACGGCGCTCTGGCTTCCCTCCCTGCGCGTGTCCTCCCGGACGCCCCTCCGACCAAGCCTTTCCTTCCGCCGGCGGGGCCCGACTGCTAGGGCGGGGGGCGCAAGTGGGGCAGGCAGGCTGAGCCGAGCAAGCCCCGGAGAGGCGGGCGGGTGGGCGCGCGGTGGAGAGCTCTGGGCCGGTTGTCTGAAGCGCGCACTATCACCGACGCGTAGTAGATGTCGCTGTTGTCCGTGCTTACGCGGCCGGCCGGCCGGGCTCTGGAGCACGTGACCTGCGAGGAGGCTGCGGCTCAAGGCCATTTTCAAATCTCATTGGCTTGGTTGTCATGTGGTCGGCAGAGGCATCCACAATTACACGGGGAATGTTTTCCTAGAGATGTCAGCCTACAAAGGACACAATCTCTCTTCTTCAAATTCCTCCCCAAAATGTCCTTTCCCAACAGCTCTCCTGCTGCTAATACTTTTTTAGTAGATTCCTTGATCAGTGCCTGCAGGAGTGACAGTTTTTATTCGAGCAGCGCCAGCATGTACATGCCACCACCTAGCGCAGACATGGGGACCTATGGAATGCAAACCTGTGGACTGCTCCCGTCTCTGGCCAAAAGAGAAGTGAACCACCAAAATATGGGTATGAATGTGCATCCTTATATACCTCAAGTAGACAGTTGGACAGACCCGAACAGATCTTGTCGAATAGAGCAACCTGTTACACAGCAAGTCCCCACTTGCTCCTTCACCACCAACATTAAAGAAGAATCCAATTGCTGCATGTATTCTGATAAGCGCAACAAACTCCTTTCTACCGAGGTCCCTTCGTACCAGAGGCTGGTCCCCGAGTCCTGTCCCGTTGAGAACCCCGAGGTTCCTGTCCCTGGATATTTTAGACTGAGTCAGACCTACGCCACCGGGAAAACCCAAGAGTACAATAACAGCCCCGAAGGCAGCTCCACTGTCATGCTCCAGCTCAACCCTCGTGGCGCGGCCAAGCCACAGCTCTCGGCTGCCCAGCTGCAGATGGAAAAGAAGATGAACGAGACCGCGAGCGGCCAGGAGCCCACCAAAGTCTCCCAGGTGGAGAGCCCCGAGGCCAAGGGCGGCCTTTCTGAAGAGAGGAGTTGCCTGGCTGAGGTCTCCGTATCCAGTCCTGAAGTGCAGGAAAAGGAAAGCAAAGGTCGGTATGAGCAGAGTTGCCACCCCAGCGGGGCGCGCAGTCCGGGAACCGGCAGAGAGGGAGCGCTTGGGCGCCCAGCGCAGAGCCCAGGCAGCCAAGCCGGTGCCCGACTTGGCAGGTGGTGCTTTGCCCAGCTTTTGGAGGGGAGATATCAGTCTTGAGGTGGTCCCTGCTTCTCTCCCACTGCCTGGCCACCCCAGGCCCCATGCTGATGGCGCCAGGGGAAGAGAAAAGGCTTGCCGGGCTTGCTTTTCCTGAACTAGACCTGAAATGCAACAAAAGAGGCAAAAGAGACCCGCGGCTCATAAACAGGGCCCCAGAGCCTCCTTTCTCCTTGATCAGATTTGCAGTCCTAGTTTTGCCTGGCACTCAATGATCGTTTAAGGCAGTCCAAGGCACCGTGTTTGTGTCTAAGTGCATGTACCCCGCATCCTACGAGCTTGGGGAGAACGAGATGGTTAGGCCACTTGGCACTTGGATGGGGAGGAAAGGTCGTCCTGCCTATGCAGGGGTAGGTAACCTTGGCTTTGTCTAGGGGAAAATGCCGCAGGCTTTCCCATCATCTACAAAGGAGGCAAGGGCAGGGGGAGAATGCAACTGCATAGCCCACTTTGCAGGGCCAGCCTTAAGGTTGGACTGAGGCAGAGAGCCAGGGATCTGGGTTTTTGAGAAGAAACCCTGTCCCCAGAGCCTCTCCCCCATGCCCAGAGGTGGGCCACCTTATGGGTTACAGTGCTGGGGAATGCTTTTGTGTGGACGAAGAAGGCAGACATGAGAATTTAGGAAATTCTGGTGGAGTGCAACAATGCTCAGGCAGGGTGGAGAAGATATCCTTGCTTCCTCATTTATTTTTTTGAGAAAGAATAGATAACATATCCACAAACCTGGCTGTTAGGGTCCTACTTGCCTGGCAATGGTGAGGAAGAAGCAGCAGACTTGGGGACCTGAGCTGCTGTGGGGCTGGTAGGCTTGTCCAGGCTGTGGCTCCATTCACTCCCGCCCTGTCATAAGCTAGCCACTTAGAAGGTTGTTGGGGGAGATCCTAGAAAGTTTACCATTATACTTATGTTTTGTGCAAGTCAGAAAGTTGTGTGTGTGTGTGTGTGAGAGAGAGAGAGAGAGAGAGAGAGAGACCCCAAGAGTGCATCCTCCCAAAGAGTGCATTCTGTCACTTTGGGCATTTCAAATTTGGCATCAGTTGAAAAGCTCTTCTGGGGCCAACCTCTGTAATGTTTAATACCATCATTGCCCAAAGAGGCCTGCTTACCACTAGGGTCATGGCCAAGGGTATATTGGAACAAACTGAGATAAAATTTTGATTTTTTTTTCTTCCTTTAATTTTGTTAGAGGAAATCAAGTCTGATACTCCAACCAGCAATTGGCTCACTGCAAAGAGTGGGAGGAAGAAGAGGTGCCCTTACACTAAGCACCAGACGCTGGAATTAGAGAAAGAGTTCTTGTTCAATATGTACCTCACCCGCGAGCGCCGCCTAGAGATCAGTAAGAGCGTTAACCTCACCGACAGGCAGGTCAAGATTTGGTTTCAAAACCGCCGAATGAAACTCAAGAAGATGAGCCGAGAGAACCGGATCCGAGAACTGACCGCCAACCTCACCTTTTCTTAGGTCCGAGGCCGGTGGGAGGCCAGGATCAGAGAGGGGGCACCGTGTTCCAGGGCCCAGTGCTGGAGGACTGGGAAGGCGGAAACAAAACCTTCATTGCTCTTTGTTTTTTGTTTTGTTTTGTTTTGTTTTGTTTTGTTTTGTTTTCCTGTTAGAATGTGACTTTGGGGTTATTCTGTTCGTGCTGCAAGTGATCTGTAATCGCTGAGTATATATATATATATTAAAAAAACTTAGCACGTGTAATTTATTATTTTTTCATCGTAATGCAGGGTAACTATTACTGCGCATATTCATTTGGGTCTTAACTTATTGGAAATGTAGAGCATCCATCTAACCATCCATCCATACTTCCAAGCAATGTGACTTTTTCATGTTTTTTCCTACGCAAAAGTTCCCTGTATGTGGTTAGTCCACGAACTCATGGCATTTTGGATACATCCAGTACTTTTAAATTACACACCTCTATATTTAAGAAAACCCACAAGCTTAGGGGGGAGGGGAACTTTTAAAAAAAGCACATTATAATGTATCTTTTCACAAATGAACTTAGCAATTGTTCTTGGTGAGATGGAATATTGACGACTTATGCCTTGTAGCCTTTCCCTTGTGGTGCATCTGTGGTTTGGTAGAAGTACAACAGCAACCTGTCCTTTCTGTGCATGTTCTGGTGGCATGTATAATGCAATAAACTCTGGAAATGAGTTTGCTCCCTCTGCTTTCTAAAATCGAAATGTTATGGTGGAAATGAGAGCTTTTGAGGAGGTTCTCTTCTGGGTAAAATGCCAGTTTGGGGCAGTCGGGTGGGGGAGTGACAGAAGGCAAGAAAAGGGTGATGGAGAGAAAAACTGGAGGGGGCCTAGGATGGTGCTGGGATTTGGCAGGAGTTGAGGGGAGAGGGGTGATAATCCAGCTTTGGTGTGCAGTTTTCCTAACTGGTTAGAGGGGAGCCCTCTCTCCTCTTTCAGCCCCTAATCACAGTGACATATTTGTACCCTCACTGGGCTCGAGCGTCTCTCTAGTTGGAGCCTGGTAAGTAAGGCTGTACCCAAAGCCACTTTTTCCTCCCAGCACCCTATATGTGTGTTTTCTTCTCTTTGGTTTTAGTTCTGTTATTTTTAATGTTTTCAGTGAGATCTTGATGACTTCTGGCTGGGGAGCCATCAGCAGGGGCTAGGTTGAAACTAGTCTTGCCCACCTGGAAGCTGCCGGGCCTCCATTACAGCAGCAAGGACAAGCAGCAATGTAGCGTGGCACTGGATCCAATTTTTCCCCTTTGCTCATCCCCAACCCTATCCCAAGCGCAAGACAGCGAGACAAGGATAGGTGAGTTTTCTCATCCCACTCTGCCTTGGTTTCCCTGTGGAGGCATTTTCTGTTGTCATTGCCTTTTAGTGGCTCACGAATCTTTTTCAAATGAAAAGATTATCCCCAGACAAACCACCTACTATTTAATTACAAGATGCTGATGGCTGCTGCATCTGAGAGGCAAGAAAATGCAGAAAAGGTAACCGAAAGAGAATTCGCAAGCGAACCTGGCTTCCTATGAAGTCCAATGCTCCATGTACAACCATGGCTTGGGAAATTCCCACCAACTTCTACAGAATTCCCACCAGAGAGCCCGGATTTATCTACTGGTGATAGGGAAAGGGAGTTGAGAAGCTTTAGGGGTGTGTGGTGGGGAACTGACAGAGGATTCGTTGCCCCAGGTCCTTCCTTCAATTTCAAAGGGTCTCTAATAGCTCCAAGAGTTTCATAAAATGGGTCCTTTCCAGTCTCCCTATATACTCCCCTAAGAAGCATCCATTAGGGCTCTGAGCCTCAGAGCCTCATCCAGGGAGCCTTTGGGACTTTCAGTATTTAATCAGTTCTAAATTTCCACCCCTTTGGGAAGATCCTTCCTAAGTTCCAAAACAGAAGCTTTAGGGGTATCACTTTCTAGGGATGGGCATGAGAGAGATGAGATTCATTGCTGGGCTGTGACCACTGAAATATTTTGCCTCAGATTTACATTGGTTGGGCACAAGAAGGAGGGTGATTTTAACTTTACCCTTTTCTCCCAGCCATGTGGGGAGCGCCATTAGTTGTTGAGAGGGGGCCTTGTCACGGAGGGAAACCTGTGCTACAGGAAAGGGCAGTCCCTCTAAAACAAAATCAGAAAGCCTTTGGCAAAGGCAATCAATCAGGCCATAAGCAGCCATTTACCCCCTTTCTTTCCGGGGCTGGAGGTGGGCTGGGAGCCCTCCAAGGGTGCTGGGCAACTTGTGGAGTGCGGAATATGCCCTCCGCCGCCGCTGTCGCCCTTGCTGCTTTTGTCTCAGCTCTCAGCCGGGCTTCAGAGGCTTTGTACCATGGATTTGGGAGTGACAATGGGCATCTCCTTCAGATTCAAGGCTGCCCAGCCCTTACCTCAGGAGACAAGAAAAAAAAAAATTAGAAAGGGAGTGGCCCTGGGCCTTGGCCACTCGGATTTTTCAGACATCTTGAGAATCCACTTGGAGGCCTCCAGGGCTGGAGGGGCGCAGCGGTCCCGAGGGTGGAGGCGCGGCTCCGTTGGCCTCACTGTAGAAGAGCCCTGAAGGTGGCGGCGGGGGTAGCGGCCCGGTCTGGCGCTGGGGTTCTCGCCTTTGTGACATGTTCTCTTCCAGGGCCTCCCTTGCAGCTTGGAGAAGACGAGGCACACAGGCCACAGTCAGCGCCCGCCCTGCGCACCCAACTGCCCACCGCCCACAGGCCCTCCCAAGGGCGGACACGGCCACCACGCCCGGCTGGGCCCGGCCCGAGAGCCAAGCTTCTCGGCCCCCGGCCGCGCGTGTGCCCTTCTCACGTCGAGGGTGTGTGGCTGCGCGGGCGTGTGTGAGTGTGCAGGGGGCGGGGGCCCTCCGAGCTGCTCCATCCGTCCGTTTTATTAGGGACACATTAATCTATAATCAAATACACCTCATAAAATTTTTATTGAAAGGCATAATATCATTACAGAGGTCTTCCACCTGTTTTAAACAACACGACAAGCTGTGCGAGCGCGTGTGAGGCTACGCGTGGGGAGGGCTGGGTTTAGCCATGGGAGCGAGCGAGAGCAGCAGCGCTCCCCCGGGCGCCAGGGGCCGCCCCTACCGCAGCCCGCTGGCTTCGGGCGCCCGGGCCAGCCTGGGCTGCTGGGCTCCAGCCGGGCGTTCTGTGCGCCCTGGGCGCGGCCCGCGGCACCGGAGCAGGAGAGCGGGCGCCGGTGGGGACTGCAGGACGCGGGGAGCCCGCAGGAGACGGACAAATAGTCCCCCGCGTCGCGCCGGCGGCCTGGGGCCTGCGGTCCCCGCCACTGCCCCGCGGGCCGAGCCGGGCCGAGCCGAGCGGGCTCCCGGCCTGGCCCTACGGGCTCTAATTGCGGCGCTTATGTTGATGATTTTTTTTTTTTTTTAAATCACAGCAGCCCCCAGTTTAGCGGACTGATTTACTCCCGGTATTGGTAAATATGATCACGTGGGCCGCGCGACCAATGGTGGAGGCTGCAGCCTGCGAGCGAGTCGGCGGCTCGGGCGCCGGCGGGGAGCGGCTGGGCGGCGGGCAGAGTAACCTTGGGTGGGAGCGCGCCGCGCCGCAACATGTCCTCCAGTGGCACCCTCAGCAACTACTACGTGGACTCGCTCATAGGCCATGAGGGCGACGAGGCCTTCGCCGCGCGCTTCGGGCCGCCGGGGCCGGGCGCGCAGGGCCGGCCTGCAGGTGTGGCCGACGGCCCGGCCGCCGCCGCCGAGTTTACCTCGTGTAGTTTTGCCCCCAAATCGGCCGTGTTCTCCGCCTCGTGGTCCGCGGTGCCCGCCCAGCCCCCGGCGGCGGCGGCGATGAGCGGCCTCTACCACCCGTACGTGCCCCCGCCGCCCCTGGCCGCCGCCGCCCCCGAGCCCGGCCGCTACGTGCGCTCCTGGATGGAGCCGCTGCCCGGCTTCCCCGGTGGCGCGAGCGGCGGCGGCGGAGGCGGAGGCGGAGGAGGAGGCGGCGGCCCGGGCCCTGGTCCCAGCCCCGGCCCCGGAGGCCCAGCCAACGGGCGCCACTACGGGATTAAGCCTGAAACCGGAGCGGCCCCAGCCCCTGCCGCAGCCACCACCTCCTCCTCTACTTCCTCGTCCTCCTCCTCCAAACGGACTGAGTGCTCTGCGGCCCGCGAGTCCCAGGGGAGCGGCGGCCCCGAGTTCTCTTGCAACTCGTTCCTGCGGGACAAGGCAGCCGCGGCGGCAGGGGGACCCGGGCCCGGGGCGGGCGGTTCCTCCGAGCCCTCGGCTTGCAGCGATCACCCGAGCCCAGGCTGCCCGCTGAAGGAGGAGGAGAAGCGCCCGCAGGCTCCGCAGCAGCAACTTGACCCAAGTAAGTGCAAAAGAAATTGCCCCCTGATTTATTGCTGAAACCTGTAAGGCTCGAATGTGCAAAACTGATAGTTTTACTAACCTATAAAAACGTCTAGACGCCTACCCAAGCCTAGGCGAGCAACACGCATCCATAAAAAACCTTCCCATAACCACCTACCCTGGGCGCGCGGTTTGTACGGTAAACAGAGCGCGGGCATTAAGGCTTTTTATGATAATTCCCCCCAAGTTGTGAAAAGCGGCCATCCTTAGTGAAATTAATTTAACGACCTCTCTTCCCCACCCTGTCGTCTTTCCCTGCCTGCCCTCCGCCCCTCGCTCCCCTTCTGCAAACCCCCCTCTTCGTAGACAACCCCGCGGCGAACTGGATCCACGCTCGCTCCACCCGGAAAAAGCGCTGTCCCTACACCAAATACCAGACGCTCGAGCTGGAGAAGGAATTCCTGTTCAACATGTACCTCACCCGGGACCGGCGCTACGAGGTGGCCAGGATTCTGAACCTCACAGAGAGACAGGTCAAAATATGGTTCCAGAACCGTAGGATGAAAATGAAAAAGATGAGCAAGGAGAAATGCCCGAAAGGAGATTGACCCAGCGCACTACCCGCAGGAGCGCTCAGAGGCAGCGGGTTTTTCTTTGTGGGTGCTTGATTTCCAGAGACTCCAGCGACTCAGACTTTTGTTTTTTTCTTTATTAGGTAGAAGTGACTGTGTGGTTGGTCTCTGTGAGGTATTTGGGGGACTCTGTATTTGCTCGCTTATGTGTCCAAGAAACCAAGTGACTTTGGGGTTTTGCCTATCCCACCCCATCCCTGTCCTGCTCCATTGATTCCTTAGGAAATGCTATATTTTGTGAGTGCACGCCAGCTTAAGGAGCCCTCTCCTGTGTAAATGTCTCCCATGTTTCTGAAATGTACTGTAGTTTAGTTCCCTAACCCCCAGCACTGCCCCAGCAGGGCCAAGCAGAACCCCGATTCTGGGATTCTGAAGGCAGAGGGAGATAGTGCGAACCCAGCTGCTACCTGCCCAGGTGCAAGCCCAGCCGGGTGGGCTACGGATTTCCAAAGCCCCCTTTCCTCAGGGACCCTGCAGGCCTTTCTCCGAGACCACGAGTGAGGCCTAGAGAGGAGCCCAGGGCCTTGGGTGGGTCGTGGTTTGTCCTGAGTGCTTTCTCCCTGAGAGGGCTGGGATCGCGTGAGCAACCTGGCAGTGGCCCTCCAGGTTTCTGCCCAAGGACCAGTTGTAAATGTTATCGCTTCCTACCAATAAATGCCAATCTGATCAAATGGAGCCCAGCTGCTGACCCTGAAGTTGTGTGCTTACTCTCTGTCTTTCTGTAAAATATCACTGTCCTGGGGCTTTTTCCCCCTGTCTCTTTTTGGGGAGATGTTGCTAAACACTTGGGACCCAGCTACCTGGCAGGTCTAAGCTTCCCTTTGTGCGGGCAAACCTGGTCTCACCATGCTTTCAGGTGTGGGGGTCCCCCACTCAGTGCCTCAGTGAATTCTACCCTGATCTCAGGCTCAGTCTGGAAGCAGCCAGCTATGGAACATGCAGGCCCCAAGAACCGGATACCCTTTTTTGCTTTGGCCTCAGTGCACCACACCCCATGCCTTCCACAGCTCTCTGAGCCTCAGTCGACAACTTAGGTCTCCAAACAAGGGAAAGGTGAATTCTGTGTTGTGGAGTAACTTTCTGGGTCTCAGTATCTGGGCTGGCTGGCTAGGCTACAAGTTTCCACCCCTCCTCACCAGAGCCCCAGAGTGACCTAGGGATCAAAATGGTCCACGCACTCCTGCTGGCTGGCCACCCTCAAACCACCGCCCCTTTCCCCCTACCCAGCTCTGTGTATGTTTAGCCCCCAGCTTGGCCTTCTGAGGTCCACATTCAGAGGCTAAAATGAAGGTCATTGTAAGCAAGGGTTCAGGCGAGCACAGCCTTTTGCAGGCCCTAGAGGAGGCAGTGGCGCCGGTTGGCCTGGGCTGGGCGGAAGGCGGGGGATGTGGCAGAGATCTTGGGGATCCTAATGAAAGAGGGGACTCGAAGAAAAAGCAGAGGGGGGCTGGGAGGGAAAGCCAAGGCCCAGATCCGGCAGAAGGTGCTTGGTACCCCACCTCTGTGGCCAGCCTGATACCTCTTTGAAAACAGGAAGAGCCAAGGTGTCATAAAGCCATCGAGCCGGCGAGACGTCTGGGGGTAATGAGTTTACAACAGGCCAGGCGCTTTGCTTTGAAACCATCTCATTTTGATGTTTGTGAGAGGAAAGGAAAAATGCAGACAAAACTGGGTCTTAAAATCTGGACAATAAAAATATAAACAAGATTGCGTGGCCGCAGAGGCAGAGAGGCTCTTCTAGCCAGGGTGAGGTGTGAGCGCCCAGGAAACAAAGTGACAAGCAGGAAGGAGGCAATGCAGTTCTAATTTTTTTTTTTTAAACGGGCTGAGCATTAAGTGTAGCCTACACTGGTTGCTGGCTCTTTATATTTTGACAGTGGCCACATCTAGCTGGTTCTTTAAGGAAACATAACACAACAAAACACTCCATTATTTGAAGTAGGGAGATCACTGATATCGGCCATTTATTCAGGCTAACACTTCCCAGAAGTGTGGTTGGTGGGAAAAACGAAGCTACATGCCTTTTCAGTCATAAAAAAAGAAAATCTGGCACTCTAAATTTCACAACAAAGATACTGGAATTTATATCTATTCACTTACTAAATACACAGTTGTTAGCACCTGAATTGGCAGAAAGCATTTTTGAAAATTAAAAAAATACAACGTTAAGCAAACAGGAAACACCTAAGTTGATTTAATAGTCTTTTTTTTAAATCAAGTGGTTCGTTAATGCAGTTCAACGTGAGACTTTTCATATGAAAATTTAAAATCTCATTTATTGTCTGAAAATTTGAATGGACGCAACCCAAAAGGGATTTTCCAGACATCCAGAGATCAAGCAAAAAGCTTTGAATTTGGCTTCAATCCTGTCCCAAATTGCCCAGCTAAAGGGACCTAAGACGTTAAAAGGAAAACGTTAAAATAGCAAATATTTATAATTTCATGTCAAAGATAACAGCATAAGAAAAAATAACAATGTTTGACTTCTACAATTTCTTAGTCGTCAAAATGCTGGCTCCTTTGAAAAAAAGCCGCTTGGCAATGGATGCTTTAAAATGCTGTGTTTTTGTTAAATCTAACTTGTCCCATAATTGTGTATAAAAGGTACAGTTAAACTATTACAAAATGGGAACCTACAATGTCCAGCAAAAGGACTAGAGCTTTGGCAAAGACACTGATGGAAGCTCTTGGGGACGCAGATGAGGCTCCCCTAGCATTGAGGAGCCTCCCGCCTTTTGCTGTACTTGACTTATTGACAATCAAAGAAACGAAGTATTAGTAGTGCCAGCGGTCCAAGCCCCAGTCAAACTGAAGCACAGATTAGGAATTGGTTTGAGATGACTAAAAAGGAAGTTAAACTCGGACCGCTCGAGTTGGCATTTGACCACTAGAGAGCGCTGTTGCTCCACTTTCTGATCTCATAAAGCTGGCGGCGCTGGCCCAGGAAGGTTTTGATTAAAAATATTTACAATCTTATTTTTAACCCCAAATTAGGATAAGTCTAACCAAAAAATAAACAGTGTGCACTGTTAAATTCTGCAGTCATGTTTGTTAGACATAAAGTTTTGGCTCAGTCGGGATTTCAGAAAATTTGGACTACCGGACACAGCTGAACTATAAAATGCTATGGTAAATTAATGCGTTTTATCAAAACAGAAACGTGTAAAAGAGGAGACCTTTATTCACAAAGTGAACCTCCCTCTTTTTCTATTCAGATTATAAGCCGAATGGTTTAATAAACTTAGAAAGTGTTTTGTCCCAAGAGGAAATGTTGTGTTGTAATGTTTTTTAAATTAGGCCTGAATGTGTAGAAGTGAATTTTGTAGTGTCCCTGTCCCCTCTGCGCCACCATGCTATGACCCTCAGGAGTCACTCAGTTCTAAAACGTGTCTTGTGCCATTGAGACTTGGGTTCTACTTTCTTTCCACTCGGAAACCCAGGATTGCGACATACATAATGTATACCACACAGTGAAATAAAAAGACACAATTACAAAATTAGGACAAAGCTTTATTTAAAAAAAATTCAATTATGCATTTGCGAGATTGAAATATAAATCCTTACTGTCAAGGTCAGCTCATTCTCTTTCTAATTTACAGGAAGTTGCCTTGTGATGATAATCCGAAGGATAAAAAAAAAAATTTTTTTAAGGAAAGGAAAAGCAACAAAACAAAGCAAAACAACTAGAAAAACAGCCTTGCCCTCCAATCAGCCCTGTAACAAGTCTTCTGTACTCTGCACTAGTTTAAAATTTCAGTAAAGAACTCTGCTACCATGTCCAGGTTCACTAAGAGTTTACCCTCACCATTCTCAGACATTCTCGCTTGAAGTCGGTATTTATTATCTTGCTATGCCTTTCGATCTCGACCTTATTCTTTCCATCTGTAAAAATGATGCTCAGATCGACTTATCTCAGGATCATGCTCACACAGGCTGGGCCAACCAACACGGAATGCAGGCTAATTGAAATCGCTAGCCTGCTGAGGTTTTGAGGCCGTGTGGCATTTTTCAGAAATTCGCCTGTGGCGTGGATTGCTTTAGCCGGCTGGAGCATCCTCTCCGGCTGGGGCAGGACTTCGAGGTCTGTTCTCAAAGCCAGTGGCCCTGGTTTGTCAAGGAAAAAGGGTCTCAGCACCTAGAGAACCAAGAAAAAGACCATGTCGGCGGGGTTTGAAAAGACCATACACAGACAGCAGGAACTCATTCTATTTATTGGACATTAGGAGGAGAGAAGGGCAAGGCAGCGTGTTGGGAGGCGTTTGGGCGGTGTAACCCAAACCATCTTAGAAAGCCCTATTAAAATGAGGAAAATCCTGCGGACTGACGCTCCTCCTGTCCACACCTCTCGCTCATCACTCACTTTCTTTTCTTCTGTGGAAACTAGTAACTTTAAAATGGGGCCTTCGCCCACCCTAGGCAGCCACTGCACAGGCTTGCGGATGGACTAAAATTCTCGGAACAGGGCGGGCTGCCCGCAGCTGCCTGGAACCGGCGCGATCCGAGCCGGCCCTGGGGCCCAAGGAGGCCTCGCCAGGGCCGCCCCCACGCTCGCTCCACCCGGCCCAGGTGCGGCCGCGTCTGCTCGGGCAGCCGCCAACCCGGCCCGCCCGCCCGCGAGCAGGCTGCCGCCCTATTTACTCCCTGAGCAATGCAAATGCCCCTTCCCGCATTCTCCAGCCTCCCCCTGCGCCTCCCACTGACGTCTATCAAGGGTGAAATGATGGAAACTATATTCAGAGTCATGATTTCCATTAAATATCAATTAACCTGGGAGTCTCAGCCAGGCATGCAGTGCGTCAAGGGTAAATGTACATCTCATTTCCACAAGGCCCGCTGGGCTGGAAAAGGCCTTTGATTGGATTTGATAGCGCCAGAATCGGGGGCCACGCACGCGGCTTTTTCATCAAAGCGCTTAGGCCCCAAACCCAGGCACTGTCCTGTCCGTCGACCTGGCTTCTGCAAAGGCCCGGGCTGCGCCCCGCGTGCTCAGAAACGCAGAAGCTACGGCCACTTGGGCCCGAGCGGCCGGGCGTCGTCCCCTCCGCAGGCCCCCTCGGCGGCCGCAGCCCGCACTCGCGGCCCCGGGCCCCGCGAGCCCTTGGCAGCGCGGCTTTATGGGCCCCCTTTAAGGCCGGCGGAGGCATCTCGGGTCGGCGTAAGACGGCCCGTCGGTCGAATCCCTCCGCGCGGTTATCTCGCCCCCATCTCGCTCGCTCTCCGCGCAGTGGCGGGGTGCGAAAATGCCTCGCCGGCGCGCACCG
>NDGN011376408.1:0-11953 GCA_002564285.1 Tympanoctomys barrerae
TCACTTTCCTCTGTGGCTCCAAAATCTCCTTGATCAGAAAATTTGGGACAGAATTGAGTTACAGGATGTTACAGTACAGGTTCTCTTATGTCCTGAGTCCTTAAGGGCCTTGAAAGGCTAGGACCAAAATGTTGGCTGTCTTTGTAGCCCTTCTTTTTCTTTAGTTTTTGATCTGTAAACTTAAGTTGTTAACCCTACAGAAGAGAAGCTTAATGATATTATTACCCTATAGCACAGGCAGTTGAGCTTAACCTCACTATCTGTCTGAATATTGAACATCTTAGACATAACATGGAATAGGTATTTTCCATCAAGTATTGATATGTTAAACTTTGAGTCCCTCCAGAATATGAAGAAAAAAGATTAAAGAGATAAAAATATTTAAAAAATAAGCATTTACATATTTTTACACAGAAATTTAGAAATCTAACAATAACAATATACAGACTTGTAGCAGGACAGTCCTATGACTTTTTTGGTCTCATGTTTTCATTTATTACCCTTTTTTCTTCAACAAACCTTTACTTGAGAGACAGTATGGCTCTAATTGGTATTCTTTTCTGCTACAATTTCAAGAAGCTTTATGTTTGTTTGCTCTAAAATGTTTCTGTTTGCATAAATCCAGTAAAAAATGTAATAGGTTCCTTATCTGTCTCACTTCTAGTAAAAACATGATTAATTAGCCAACACAAAAGGTCTATACATATCAGACAATTCTGGTCATTGTTTTACTTCTATTGTTCATTGTGTTAAGTGCATTCACTTTGCCTTTGGCAGTTAAGGGATGTCATTTGGGCCCTGTCACTTTGCAATCCAGTAATACCTATTGCATGTATTTATCTGAACTAAATGACTACAATTCCCACTGTGAGGTCTAGTGTATAGGGAAGAGCAACTCTTATAAAATGTTCCTGTCCCAAATCTGGTCCTTCTTTTGTTTTGGTTTGATTTGGTTTGGTTTTAGGTTGGGGTTTTTTTTGGCGGGGGGAGGGAGTTTTGTTTGTTTACCTAATTGAGATAGTGTCTTTGTGTAGTTCAGGCTAACTTTGAATACACTATTTAGCCAAGACTGATCTTGAACTTATGGTAATCATCCTGCCTCAGCCTCCTGAGTGCTAGGATTACAATCAAGCACCATCACGTCTAGCAGTGAAGGGTACATTTTTTGGATCCTGCCAGTATGGAGTATGTTTCATCTGGAAAATCCATAAAAGCATTCTCAACATCCTTATCAATAGTAAACCAAGGAATACCAGACATCTCCAGTTTCAGTTTACATCTCAGAGTGGGACATGTATTGATGCATATTTCACCCAACCAAGCAAGTAAACTTCTAATATCTTTTAAATTTCCATGAGCCACAACATTAAATCCAGAGTCTCTTCTATGGACAAATATCTTGAAATTTAGCTTGATCAGGTTTGTTTCTTCCACCATTGTCTTACACTCATTAAATCCATTCCCATATTTGTTCCCCAGAATGCTGCTTGTAAGAATCAGAAAACTCAAGCCTTTTGAGAGTATAGCATGCTTCATTATGCTTTATATTGTATACTTTACCTCTAGGAGTCTTCTGACATTTGAGGCTAGACAAAAGCCTAGAGTCAAAATTAAGGTTGGTCCTGAGGAGTGTCAACATTGTCTTACTTGGTAACTGCACCAAGGAAGGCCATTACTGTTTCTACAAGCAGCACAACACTGGTTTCCTCATGCGTAAGTTATGGGGTTGCACATGCCTCTGCCACTGAGGCTGGGGAAATCCTTCCTCTGGCAAAATAATGTCATTTCAATTTAGTAGTTCAATGTCCCCAGCCTCCTAAGGGTCCCTCCAAACATCTCTATCCCGATTTATACAATCTGATTCTTTTCCAATCAGTATCTTCACTTTCACTGCAGATACTCTTCATGGTTGAGTTAAACTTTCACTGTAATTCAGCCAACTGTACTATCAAGCCTTGTCATTGATCTTCAGAAATCTCATCTCTGTAGATAAAGGAGAAAAGTTCTCCTTTGAGCATACTTAGATGGCTTTAGATTGTTCTTTCATAGGTTGAACTCAATGATTTCTTTGTAGTTTTTCCAGAGACTCTGAGTGCAATCAGCCAGCATTATATTTATTACTTTTCCAAAGATGCTCAAAAGTATCACTAAATTCCTACTACTTCACCAGTGGTCATTTAGGAAATCACCTTACACCACAAATTATCAGTACTCTGTACATGTCAGAAAAAGTGACCATGGCAACTTTAGGCCTCATCAAATTAGAGCCAACTCCAGAACTGCTATGCTGATTAGAAAAATCCATTTTCACAATTCTCATTCTCTAGCACCACTCCTGGTAACAAAAATCTATATTAGTTAGGGTTCCCCAGAGAATCAGGATCAATGAGAAATATATGTATAGTTATTCAAGAGGATTTATCATGTAGGCTTATAGGATCTGAGGTAGGAGAGTCCACAGTAGCTGTCTGTGGGATCAAAGGCAGGAGAGTCCACACTGGTCATCCACACACACTGGAGAGCTATATAGTCCTGTATGTGATGGAAAACCTCTTAAAGCTTTCAATAAGAAACAGCCAGTTGTGCCATTCATGCCATGTTTGCTACCACTGACCTGAAAGATTAAGTCCAAAAAGGTACAAGCTACAGAATAAGGATGGTCAAGCATTTGGCACTAGTCCAAGGACAAAGCTTAGAAGTGTTGTGTATAGTTGCCTGCGCAAGTCTGCATTAGAAGGCTGAAGAAACTGGAGACCAATGTCCAATGGCTATTGCAATAGTTAAATCTCTTCCAAAGTGCAGACACTTCCTTCTTTTCCTTGTTATGTCATCAGGCTACAAGTATATTGGGATGTGTTATCCCCGACTGATTTGCTGGCCTACATGTCAGCCATCTACAGACACACATGGAAATGTGCCTCACTAATATGTTAAGTTTTTCTTAATCTATTCAAGTTGAATTATATGCCAGTTTTATATCATAATTAATGGTTATATCATGGATGATACTCCTAGTTTCCAATTTTCCATACTTCTGTCTGCGTACTTCTTTTTGCAACCCAAGATCCTAACTAAGCCGTTTTAGGCCTTCCAACTGCCCCTCCCACCTCCAGTTCCCTATCATTTCTCCCTCTCTCAGAAGGACACCCTTCTCCAGAGCCAAAGGATCAAGTATTCAGTGGCTCAGGTGACAAACCTGCTGTCAGGTTACAGATATTGTTTCCTGAAAGACCTCACTATAGTGTCAGTGGAGGCCCAAGCAGCCTGCAGTGCCCAGCCTTCTCCTGGCTGTCCCATAGGAGGGGAGAATCACTAGAATCCACCTCTACTACTGTGCTGCCCCAGAAACATGGCTTTGAGCTTCTGGCCCCTTCTGCTGTTGCTGCTGTCCTATACAGGTATGAGGAACAGGGAGCAGAGGTGGGGCTGAAGGGGAGAGTTGCTGGAAAAGAGGTGCAAGAATGTGAAGTTTAAACAGTTATATAAAGGCTAAAGGGACAGGAAGAGGGGTAGAAACTGATATGATGGGTTACAGTGCAGATCAAAAAAGCAGGCCATAATTTGCTGAAGGCCAATGAAAAGGGCTTGGCTCACCCTTCCCTCCCTCTCCCTATAGATCTTGGCAGAAAATTGTGTTCAGGAATAAGCCTGTCTTCAGACTCTATGTAGATTCTTCCCCTTCAGTGACATCTGGGTTTCTCTCCTTACAGAGACTCTGGCCCCTATGAGGCCTCAATCCACAGACCCTGATCTCTCCCTCTTGAAGTCATTCCTCTCTACTATGGACCAGGCTTCCCAGGGTGCCATCAGCCGCTCACGGTTCTCTGCATTTCTGGCCAATATTTCTTCTTCTTTTGAGCCTGGGAGAATGGGGGAGGGGCCAGTGGGAGAGCCCCCACCTCTCCAGCCCCCTGCCCTTCGTCTTCATGATTTCTTAGTGTCTCTAAGAGGTAGTCCAGACTGGGAGCCAATGCTAGGGCTACTGGGGGATGTGCTGGCACTGCTTGGACAGGAGCAGACTCCCCGGGACTTCCTGGTACACCAGGCAGGTGTTCTGGGAGGACTTGTAGAGGTGCTGCTGGGGGCATTAGTTCCTGGAGGGCCCCCTGCTCCTACAAGGCCCCCATGTACCCGTGATGGACCTTCTGACTGCGTGCTGGCTGCTGATTGGTTGCCTTCTCTGCTGCTGCTATTAGAGGGCACCCGCTGGCAGGCTCTGGTGCAGCTGCAGCCCAGTGTGGACCCCACCAATGTCACAGGTTTTGAGGGGAGGGAGCCAGCTCCTCACCTTTTGCAGGGTCTGTTGGGCTTGCTTACCCCACTAGGGGAGCTGGGCTCTGAGGATGCTCTTTGGGGTGGTCTGCTACGCACAGTGGGGGCCCCCCTCTATACTGCCTTCCAGGAGGGGTTGCTCCGTGTCACACGCTCCCTGCAAGATGAGGTCTTTTCCATTATGGGTCAGCCAGAGCCCGATGCCCATGGGCAGTGTCATGGAGGTGAGTGATGCTGGGCTAGGGCTGGGAGGTGGCAGGACAGGAAGGGTGATATGGGAGAGGCCTCTTCCTTGCTCTCTCCCTTCTAGGTAACCTGCAGCAGCTGCTTCTATGGTAAGTAGCAGAGAGCAGTACTGAGAGTGCAGGCCTGGAAAATCTGGAGGTAGATTCCTGAAGGCGTCAGTCTCCAGAGCTGAGGCAAAAACTAAAGAGAAGTACATGGTTTAGGGGTTTGGGAGCGTGACAGTTTGGGTTGGTTTCCTGGCTACTCTTCCAAGACATGCAGCCTTAGAAATGCTTCCTATTCTACGCCCTACCTTCCCTATACGTGAAATGAAGATGGTAATATTAACTACCGTATAGTTGTAAGGGATTAAATGAGTTGATACTCTGAGTAAACTCCTTAGAACAGTGCCTGCTGCATAGTGCTTAATAAATGTTAGCCAATAAAGGATGGGGTGTGGAAAAACACAGTAAGATTGGTTTCCTCTACTCTCTTACTAATTCAGTACAATGCCAGAATGCAGACATATTCAAATGCCAGGCAGATTTTCTGATACAAGGCCAAATAAGGGTTGTGTTTAAGTTATCTAAAACCAGATGGGGAAAAAAAAAAAAAAAGAGAGAGAGAAATGAAGCAGCCAGGTGGATAGACTGGGGCAGCCAGGACTCCCGCTGGGGTTGCCCCTAGGCAGCCAGTCTTGGGCCTTGGCAGCACATATCTCCTTCCTCTGTATCCTATCTCAGTAGTCACAGCAGTAGCACCTACTCTCTCAGGAGCTTCATCTGGAGTAGCCTTTGCTTACCACCCACACTGCAGGGCTCTCAGCCAGGGTCAGAATCTCATCAAGGAAGCATGAACTGACCAGATCCTGCCTATTCTTCCCTCTGCACTCAGGGGCATCCGACACAATCTTTCCTGGGATGTGCAGGCACTGGGGTTTCTGTCTGGATCGCCACCCCCACCTCCTGCCCTCCTCCACTGCCTGAGCACTGGTGTGCCCCTGCCCAGGACTTCCCAGCTCTTAGTCCACACCAGGCCTCGCCAGCGGCGAGCCATCTCCTTGGAGGCCCTCTGTGAGAACCACTCAGGCCCAGCACCACCCTACAGCATCTCCAACTTCTCCATCCACTTGATCTGCCAGCATGTCAGGCCTGCAACCCCACAGCCACCTCCCAGTACTGCTGCCATCTGTCAGACTGCTGTGTGGTATGCAGTCTCATGGGTACCAGGTGCCCAGCGCTGGCTGCAGGCTTGTCACGACCAGTTTCCGGGTCAATTTCTGGATGCAATCTGTAGCAACCTCTCCTTCTCAGTCCTGTCTGGCATCAATCGTCGCTTGGTAAAGCGGCTCTGTGCTGGCCTTCTCCCACCCCCTACCAGCTGCCCTGATGGCCTGGTTCCTGTGCCTCTCACTCCAGAGACTTTCTGGGGATGCTTCTTGGAGAATGAGACTCTGTGGGCCGAGCGGTTGTGTATTGAGGCTAGTCTGCAGGCCGTGCCTCCCAGCAACCAGGCATGGGTTCAGCATGTGTGCCAGGGCCCCACCCCAGATGCCACTGCTTTCCCACCTTGCTACATTGGACCCTGTGGTGAACGCTGCCCAGATGGGGGCAGCTTCCTGCTGATGGTCTGTGCCAATGACACCATGTACGAAGCCCTGGTACCCTTCTGGCCTTGGCTAGCAGGCCAGTGCAGGATAACTCGTGGGGGCAATGACACTTGCTTCCTAGAAGGGCTTCTGGCCCCACTTCTGCCTTCATTGCCACCAGTTGGGCCATCTCCACTGTGCCTGGCTCCTGCCCCCTTCCTGCTGGGTATGTTGTCCCAGCTGCCGCGCTGCCAGTCCTCAGTGCCAGCCCTTGCCCACTCCACACGCCTGCACTATTTCCTGCGCCTGCTGACCTTCCTCCTGGGCCCAGGCGCTGGAGGGGCTGAGGCCCAGGGGATGCTGGGTCAGGCCCTGCTGCTCTCCAGTCTCCCAGACAACTGCTCCTTCTGGGATGCCTTCCGCCCAGAGGGCCGACGCAGTGTGCTGAGGACAGTCGGGGAGTTCCTGGAGCAAGAAGATCCTACCCCAGCAGGCTTGGAACCCATGGACAGCCTCAGCCCTGGTAGGAGCAAGATGGAGCTCCTGTCCTGCTTCAGTGTGAGTGATCTGCCTGGGCAAAAGCCCCTGGAAAGGGGAGGGGCTTGCTGAGGAATTCCTTGAACAGCAGAGGCAGAAATATGGTATTTACAGTGATGTGGGCACATAATCCTAGGATCGGACAAACTCAACTTCACATTTCAGTTCTGTGATCAGTCTTGCACAAGTCATTTAGCCTCTACAGGCAGCATCTTGTTTTCTTATTAGCTATAAACTGGGGGTGAAAATAGTATAAATTTTTAAGGTGGGTGAGATATATACATGATAACATATACTGTAGGTTTAATGCAGGTAGTAATACATAAACATAAAATAAATGATACTGTTCTTTTGTACTCTTAGATTCTTCCCCTTTCCACTCCAGTAAGGGAAACAAGTTAGAGGGCTCAGATTCTCTCCCTAGCAAGTGAGAATTGGGGCTGGCAGAGTATCAGAAAGTAAGGTAGAAAGGAGAAAAAGACACAGCGGGGACTACAAATCAGAAGACTTTGGTTAAGTTCAACTATGCCATAAAATAGTGTGAACTTAGGTAAGTAGTTTTTCTGGACTCCATTTTCTTTCTGTAGAGTGAAGGAGCTTAAATACTACAAATCATTTGCTGAATGTCAAAGCACTTGTTAGTTTCTGTTGGGTTTTTGCACACTTTGCACCCCATGTTAGGGCCCACATTTTGTAGCCCTGGGTTCACCGAAATGGAATGAGATAGATCTGCAGTAATTTGGTTCAGGTCTTCAAGTATTTGCTGAGCCGGCTGTGGAACTTGCACAGGAGAAGACTGAAGAATAGGTAGAGACACACACAGTTCCTGATCCAAAGCGGCTCCATATCCGAGGAGACACACTTACTAGCTTCAGTGAGGAATGTGTCCTGAGTTGAGCTGCAGTGCCTGGGAAGCTGCAGGAGGATGGAGGAAACAGCTCTCTTGGCATTTTTGTCTTTCTCCCCACCAGCCTGTGCTGTGGGATCTACTCCAGAGGGAGAAGAGTGTTTGGGCCCTGCAGATTCTCGTACAGGTACTAGGTGGGGGGTCATACGGGTGGGCAGGGTGACAGCCATGGCCTGAAGTCTCTGCCCAGTGAAGCTATGCCCACCATGACCTCCTGTTCCCAGGCATACCTGCACATGCCCCCAGAAAACCTGCAGCAGCTGGTGCTTTCAGCAGAGATGGAAGCTGCACAAGGCTTCCTGACGCTCATGCATCGTTCTTGGGCCCAGCTGCAGGTGGGCACAGAGTGAGGGAAGCAAGGGTGGAGTAGAATCTAGGGATCAAGGGCATTTGGAGCCAAATGAGCAGAGGGCTTGCCTTAGTGGGAGCAGTAACTCCAGAGAAGAGATGGCAAGGACACTGAGGGTCTCCAGAGCTCACAACCGTTCCTGTGCCCCCACAGGTACCCCCATCCGAGGAGCAGGCCATGGGTCGCTTAACAGCACTGCTGCTCCAGCGGTACCCACACCTCACCTCCCAGCTTTTCATTGATCTGTCACCACTCATCCCTTTCTTGGCTGTCTCTGACCTGATGCGTTTCCCACCATCCCTGCTGGCCAATGACAGTGTGTAAGCATCACTCCTCCAGTTCTTGTCAGGGTCAGGACAGCTATCCACCTTCAGCAGCCCCTTCCAGAGTTCCTCTCTATTAAACCAGGAAGAGGCTCCTTTCTGGCCATTATAGCAGGCTACAGTGAGTCAGGGAAAAACAGCTGGAACGAAACAAAGGGTTAAGATTCATTACTCCCTCCAGCCTGGCTGCCATCAGAGATCACAGCTCAGGAATGAAGCCTGAACAGAAAGAGGCCCTGGCAAAGCGACTGCTGGCCCCTGAGCTATTTGGAGAAGTGGCTGCCTGGCCCCAGGAGCTGCTGTGGGCAGCCCTTCCCCTGCTACCCCACCTCCCCCTGGAGAACTTTTTGCAGCTCAGCCCTCACCAGGTACGAGAATCATCCTCACTTGTTTGCTAGTGGCATGACTCCTAGCACCCTTCCCTGCAAGTATCACCCAGACTCCAAAACAAGGTGACCCTCCCCATCTCAGATCCAGGCCCTGGAGGATAGCTGGCCTGCGGCAGGTCTTGGGCCAGGGCATGCCCGGCATGTGTTGCGTAGCCTGGTAAACCAGAGTGTTGAAGATGGTGAGGAGCAGGTCCGCAGGTAAGTGATTGTGAAGTCAATGACCAAAGCCAGACCTGGGAAGATGAGACACAGGAATAGTTACCATGGTGGATTGGTCTCCTAAGAAGAAAGGATAAGGAGTAGGCCCCAGGCAGTGTCGGACTTTAGGATACACCTATATAGAGCACCTCCATACTGTTTAGGTATTGGAATTTCTACTCCAAGTCCCTACATAGTCCCTGACTTACCTTCAGTGAGTATGTGAAGGCCAGCTTCATGTCCTCCTCAGGCTTGGGTCCCTTGCCTGTTTCCTGAGCCCTGAGGAGCTACAAAGCCTAGTGCCCCTGAGTGACCCAACAGGACCAGTAGAACGGGGGCTTTTGGAATGTGCAGCCAATGGGACCCTCAGCCCAGAAGGACGGGTAAGCTCCTTGGTCCAGGCCTGCAAGACTTTGGGGTTCCTGTGGAACTATGTGAGTGGCCCACTTGTGTCAATCAGGCTTAATCACGATGGTGCCAGACCTGGGCCCACCTCTGCCACCTCTATTCCTTACTTTATGGTCTTTCTCACCTGTTACTACGCCTTCCTACCCCTATCCTATCTGGTGTATGGCACCCCAAATACACCCTTTCCATATTAATCCAATGTGCAGTTTCCATCCCTGGCTCCAAATCTTCATACAAGCTCTGGGAAATTCAGTGGTGGGATTAGGGAGATGGTCCAAGGTTCAGTTGTCTTTGTTTTTCCCCAGTCCCAAACCTTCTTTGGTTATAGGTGGCATATGAACTTTTGGGGGTCTTGCGCTCATCTGGAGGAACTGTGCTAAGCCCCCCAGAGCTACGGGTCTGGGCACCTCTCTTCCCCCAGCTGGGTCTCCGCTTCCTACAAGAGCTGTCAGAGCCCCAGCTTAGAGCTATGCTTCCTGCCCTTCAGGGAACCAGTGTTACACCTGCCCAGGTGAGCCTATCTTAAGCCCATCAGGACAATCACATTTAGGGCTATTAGCCCCTGCTTCTGCTGGGTGATCACAAAAGATGAACCCTGTCCTGATGAGACTATCCTTGTTCCCCTTCCTCAGGTCAAGCAGGACCCTAAATCAGGCTGGTCACTGGGGGTGTGGGAGAGGGAGCTGGACGTTTTGGAGGATGGGACCTAGGGGCTTGTTTGGGACTTGGTTGCAGGGACCTGGGAGCTGATGTTTCCTCTCCCCTCCCATCCCAGGCTGCCCTGCTGCTTGGACGGCTCCTCCCTAGGCACGATGTGAGTAGCAGCAACTTTCCAACATCCCCAGAGGTCTGTGACCCTCGTTCTCCTGACTCTGGTACTTGCCCTCTCCTCCTCTTCAGATCCCTTTGTACCTTTGCTCTGTTGCACTGTGACTGTCACCTCCCCTACCTCCTGGCCCCTCTTCTTCAGGCCTCTTATGTCTCCTGCCCCTCAGCTCTCCTTGGAGGAACTCTGTTCCTTGCACTCTTTGCTGCCTGGCCTCAGCCCCCAGACGCTGCAGGCCATCCCTCGGCGAGTTCTGGTTGGGGCCTGCTCCTGCCTGGTTCCTGAACTGTCACGACTCTCGGCCTGCCAGACAGCAGCACTACTGCAGACCTTTCGGGTATGAGAGGAACAGGAAGGGTGAGACTTGGGATATGGGTACCGGGTGGGAGGACAGCATCTTCTGGGTGGCCAGAGGAGGCTTCCCCATTGCCTCACCTACACCCAGACACACACCACTGATTCTCATGCAGGTAAAAGATGGTGTTAAAAGTGTGAGCACAACAGGTGTCGGTGCTGCTATATGTGTCCCTGGTCAGGTAATGTATGAGGGCTTCCAACCAAGCTCCTCTCTGTGTTCTGGGACAGGTTCTTCTGGCCAATGTTGCCTCACAATCTCCCCTGCAGTGGTCCTGAAAGTTCAAGTTAGCTCTATGTCCACCTAGATATTAGCAGCTCCCATCAGTTCCAGATTCTGAACAGCACAACCTACACTGTCCTACCATGTCAAAACCAGAAGGGCCTGAGAAATCTTTGCCCCTGTTGTGTAGAGATCAAGCCTCAGAGAAGCTAAGACATATGAGTTCATCAAGTGTCTAAACAGCAGCAACTTAACCACAGTAGCCTTTAGTGTGAGGGAACTTAGGCGTCCATTGCTATGGGGGCAAATGCCATTCTCCTCTAACCTAGCTTTGGTCCCTTTCTGCTCCCATGGTTCATCTTCTGAGGGCTTGCAGAACATCTCACCTGTCACTATACTGTCACACCTGTCACTGCCAGCAGCCCATGTCCACCACTTGGCCAGACTGCTTGCTTCCCCTGCTCCCATTAAAGCTGCTACAGCAGGACACTGCAGCTCTTCTGGCAAACCGGAGGCGTTACCGGGAGCTGCCCTGGTCTGAGCAGCAGGTAACTGTCTTACTTCATCCCTCAGAGGTCTCTCCCTCAGCCTCTTGCACCTCCTTCATCTAGCCCTTGCCCAGTTTTGTGTCTCCTCCCTAGAAGCTTTCTTGACATCTCTTTCTCTTGCAGTCTCTCAGAAAGAATAAACACTGGGAAAGTGATGTCTGATGGGACTCAAAGTAGAGATGTAGGTCTTGGGGTAGTATCTCTTCTGGAAAGTGGCTCTTCTTTCTTTCTATTATAGGCACAGTTTCTCTGGAAGAAGATGCAGGTGCCCACCAACCTGACCCTCAGGAATCTGCAGTGAGTAACTTGTGTTGGATAGTCAGTTTAACTGAATTTTGTGCTTGTGTGTGGTGCTGGGTACTGAACTCAGGGCCTCAAGATCTACTACCGAGCTACATCCTTATCCCCAATAACATTCTGAGTGCTTACCATATGCTGCATAGAATGTGATATGCCACAGGGATTCAGGGATGATGCACAGTCTTAGTTGTCTCATGATTCCCTGGCTCCCCTTCCCCTTGCCGTCCTTCGTGCCTTTCCAACAGTGCCAGGCCCATGCTGATGAAAGCTTAGAGACTCTGAAGATCAGAGTTCAGCTCCCTGTCCTGTCACCTATTTGTGCTTTTGGGCATGTCATTTAACCTAAACTTCAGCTTTCTTTTCTGTACAATGAGACTAGGGCACTTAGCTCATAGGTAGTCATTGTGAAGATTAAGTGACATAAGACATGTCAGATATTCAGTGTGAACTGGGTCTGGTGAAAAATACTGCAATTAAGTAAAGCCATGCTGTTATGTTGAGCTGTA
>NDGN011376421.1:310-19842 GCA_002564285.1 Tympanoctomys barrerae
AAAAAGGAATAAAAGTGACAGATAACAAATAAAAGTAGAAACAGATGGTGGCATTAACTGATAGCCTACTTTCACAAATTAAAGAGAAATCACCACATCAGTACATAGCAGGTCGAGAACAGGGCCTAGGACAGATCTGTGAAGGGGCTCAGCTGCAAGGGTGACTTTACTGTTGCTATTTCACCGTGGACAGCACCAGGACAGCCAGGAGTCGCTGGGTGGAGCCCCCAGTGCCGCGTGGAACCTGCTGAGAGCCCTCTACTCTGCGAAGCTTGCTCAAGTACATTTCAACTTTGGCTTAAATTTGCTGTAAATAGTTGTCTGTACATTAGATCTCAAATCTGGCTTTCAGATATTTAAATAGACCATATTATTTCAGTCCCATCTTAAGAACAGAAGCGCCTCATTGTCTTTAAATTAAAAACGGGACTGTTTCAGACACATAACCCTGGATCCATTTATTTTATTTATTTATTTATAATGTATTTGGTACAGAGTCTCACTATGCAGCTTGGACTCATAGAGATCCTCCTGTTTTCAGCCTCCCAAGCACTGGGATTACAGGGATGCACCACCAGGCCCATTCTTGGTGGCAGTTCAGTGTGCCCAGGAGTAGGGCTAGCATGGCATGTGGTGACAGGCATCAGACCCAGTCCCTGCTCTTGCCTAAGTAGGCGCTTTGTCTGCTAAGCTTTCTTGCCAGCCCAGGATCTCTTTATTTCTACATGTATGTTGGGTGATTTTTTTAAAGTGTCTATATAGAATAGAGATAGTTTTATTAGGTATTAAAAATAACTATTACACAATACCATGTGTTTATATGATATGTATATATCTGTACACATAAAAATACAAACATCAAGTTTAAAACACTACAGTCCTAGTAACAATTTAAAAAGTTCCCCCTAAATTAAGGCAAAATACGGAATAGTATTTGTTCCACACCTCCTACCCAGAAGTGTTCCTGCGCTTGCCTTTGCACCCCTGGGCCCTGCTTTTCGAATTGAATTTCATACAAAATTTTACACAAAAGAATCAAAAGTTAACCAGTATTTGCTTAATATTGTTGATAAAGTAATTAAAATCAGTTATATCATTTTTTAAAATAATTTGAAGTTACTAAGGTTTTAGGTATCACTAGTTAACCTGACAATTTAGTGAACACTAAAATACAGAAACACAAGGTAGTTAGGTCATTGCTGTAATTAGATGTGTAATTGGGGCGGTGACAGTTTTGTAAGTTTAAATATTCACTTCTATTACTGTTACAGCACATTTGAATTTTCAGCTGGCACCCAGTATGCGTTAGATGCTGTTAGAACAGTGAGAAGAGATGAGTCGATCAAGTTACGGCTCAGTCCGGCTCTCTTGTGGAATCAGAACAACCTCACATGGATGAACTCTGCTGTCCCTGTGTCCCCAAAATTCTGTTTCCTCCTCTGGATTGTAAAACTTCATAGATCTTCCATTGAGCAACCTTTTAATCTCAAGCATTATCCCTTTACCTTTTGATCTTTCTCCTTGGTCCTTCCCACTCTGTGCATCTGTAATCAAATGTGCTGTACCCATCATGTTAAAACTAGGGACAAAGGGTGTGAGATTACCTTCCCATGTACTATCTGGGGTAGACTTTTAATCTAGCCCATGGTTAGATACTAAAATGTTTACTAATGTGACTTATTGGTCATTAATGGCACTATTAAGATGAGGGGCCGGTGAGATATCTCAGCAGACTAAAGTACCTCTTAGGTAAGCTGAGGCAAGTGCAGGGACCGTGATTCAATCCCTGGCACCACATGCTATGCCAGCCCTGCCCCAGGTGGGTTAAGCCAGCCACAGAGTCTGCGCATAGTGGCACATGCCTGTAATCCCCGCGCTAGGGAAGCTGAAAACAGGAGGATCGCTATGAGTCCGAGCTGCATAGTGAGACCCTATAAAAACTAAATACATTTAAAAGAAAAAAAAAAGATGCATATTTCCTTTGTTTTTTGTTTTTAATTTTGTCCTCAGGATTGAACCCAGTGCCTCGTACACTCTAGGAAGTGCTGCACCTCTAAGGGTACTGATATCTTTACTGCTTGTTGTCTTTTGTTTCCCGATAGGGTCTCACTAAGCTGCTCTGGCGGGCCTCAACTTGTATTTCAGCCTCCCAAACAAGTGTACAAGTGACCGACAGCTTGCCCGCCCAGCTCTTAACTCTTGAGATTGCATTAAGTGAACACATCAAATCATCTATGAACTTTGGATTTTATGCCGTAGAAAGTACATAAATATTTTAAAAGACATAGATGTTTTCCTCATTATTTTACGTGTTTATTACAGCCCCAAAAGAAACATAGCAAGGAAGAATTACAACTACTTACTGAAAGTATATAAAATTAGTATCATTTTGATAGGAAACGTTTTTTAAGTATTTTAGTGTAAAGTGCCAAGTTTTTCTGTAGCTCTACAAGAAGCTAAGTCCTGTCAATTTCTGTTTGTATCTATAGCTGGAAGTATTTCACCTAGTAGTGGGTTATGTTATTCATTGTTACAAAAACTATAAATTAAGAGGGGCCAGGGAAGTCGCTACGCAGCACCAGGGCCTGCCTCGCAAGTGCAAGATCCTGAGTTCAATTTCTGGTACAAAAGAAAAAAGACCTTAGAAAAACTATAAATTAAGAGATGTGAAAACACAAAGAAAATACGGAGAAGAGAAAAAGGGGAAGGAAAGATTTCTATCTTAACTTGCGACTGGCACTTGGGCTTAAAATAGAGAAGCTACTTGTCTCAAAGCTACTATACTGAAAGGAAACTTGCCAAACACATATAGTGCTTCTTAGTTTAGACAAAAGTTGGTGTTTTTCAAGAGACTTTTATAATGTAAAACACCCCTAACTTTTTTAGCTAGCTCCTCACCCTTTTACTGAGTTAAATTTTAGATTTGTTCCTCTTATGTTCATTCATGTTCATTTTCCACATGCACAGAAATCAAAATATGTACTGTTCATATACATACACACAATTTTAAATCTGGTATCCTGGTAAATAAAATGTGAATCATTAAGATAAAATAATCGTATACTATTTGTATGAATTATTTATCTTCACCAAACCTAAATGGTATCTATAACTTATGATCACCTACCTAGGTCTTAAGTTTGCATCACTGATGTGATTCAATTTATTTTATGTATATTTTTATTCACACATCCATACGCAAGTCAATATCCTTGTCAATTTATATGAGCACGAAGTGGCTGCTGCGTGTCCCCTGGCCCCCCAGGCATGCCTGTGCCTTTCTGCTCTGCTCTCGCCATCGCCACTATTGTCCCACCGACGTCCTTGTGACGGGCGAATCCGTCACTGGAAGTTGGCAGCCTTTCTGGCGTCCGCTCTAACTCCAGCCGAGGCTCACCAGTAACACGAGCGACTCTTCAGGCAGCGGGGCTTGTTCTGCTCACAGTGCTGCCAGCAGTTCAGCCAGCAGGTTTCCATCTGGAGGCCCCCAGGGTCCCTGTGCTCAGAGGCGCGGCTCCTCGCCGGGGGTTGGGAGGCGGGGTGTGCTGCTCATCAGCGGGGCTGGCCACTGCCGAGGCTACGGCCGAACGCGATGTTGGCAGGAGAGGGGACCCCGAGGCTCTGTCTCCCTTCCCCTCCCCTGGCCTCCTCGTGCTCCGCGATGCCCTGTCCTGAGCTCACTCTCCTGCCACACCACCCTGCCTTGGGGCCAGCACACCACCAAAGGAAACCTCTGAGACTTGAGCCAAAATCAGCCTGACCTCCTTCATCTGTGGTTGTCGAGTTTTGTGTGTGACACAGCTTTGATTTTAATCCCAGTCTTTCACTATTTCTTCTTTAAACTAAAAAGATTCCTCTGCCAGATTATGAACGATACAAATTTATTCTGAAAACTATATTTTTGGTAAGCATTGTCTACATATAGATAAACATATAAAGAAACATTAAACTTTATTTTTTGAAAGATAACTCTTATGTAGAAAATGTAAAGAAGCTAATAATTTAAAGATGATATGCATATCCCAAATTAAATTAGCCCAGACAAGGTGAAGGTGAAACTCAAATCAGACCTGGCCACCTTCAAATCCACACTTCACAATGGCCCACTTAATGGGGTCTGAGAACGGAGAGCTCTCATGGATGTGCTCCCGGGCAGCAGACTGGGGCAGCACTTGAAAGTGCCATTTATTTAGAGCAATGGCTCCGCACCGTGTTCACACAGGATGAGCCTTTCATGGCTTGTGGGCATTTACACATCTGCTCTTTGAAAGTGCAGGAGTGTGCATGGGAAGAGCTGTCCCCAAGGCGGAGGAAGGCGAGCAGGGGTCCCCAAGTCCTGTGGACAGCTTCTAGGCAATGTATCAGACTTCCCAGGGAGGAGCCAGGCATCGAGGAACATAGGTGCATAATTTTCATCTACATATTTATTACTTCTGCACCGAGGCCCCAGCTAAAATTCTGAGGCAACATGTTCTCGATACAACATGCAGCTTCCTGTTGTTGTGATCATTTTATTGGAGGTGGAAAGATACTAGAACAAATGCCTCTGATAGCTCACTCTTGAACTAACTAGGAATGTTTCTTTTAATTAGCCAATACTCATGTCAGTAGAAAGAACTGTACTTGTTGTGTCCTAAATAATAAAACTGAAGCTTTTTTTTTTTAAAAAAAATTCAGCATTATCTGAGACATCAGGATATTTAATGGTAGACACGAGGCAGGATACTTGCCAAAGCCCTGTTAAGTGTAGTCAGGTGAAAAGGGAAAGGAAGGTGGTAGAGTCTAATACAAATCTCTCTTCACTGCCTAAATCCAGAACCAATGCAGAGAAGGAAAAGGCCGACAGGTGGAGATCCAAAAGATTAGTTCTTTGTTGTAGAAGCTAGAGCAATGTTTTGCACCTAAGTCAATAATAAGCTCACTTCTACTTAATTTCATAGTTAAATTTATTTGCTAGTCATATCAAAGCAAGAGAACTAGGCAGGCCTTGTGAATCAGAACGGCAGGGAGAGCAGAGGATATCTGCTTCCTGTGAGCAGGCCAGATTCCAGGAGCGAGAGGAAGGACCAAACTAGGCTGCACGGCTCCCTTCTCAACACACCACACTGAGCATTCGCTCCCATTCCTTGGCATCGTGAGTGAGAGAAAGAGAGGAGCACACACTCCTCAACTAAGTAGATTTGCGAGGAAGCTAGGTTGGAGAAAGGCTCTTCAAATCGCTGGAAATCTATACATGTGCAGACATGAACTGCTTGGGAGAAAAAGCTTGAAGATCCAGGAGGCATAACATACCCACAAAAGGTAGAGGGGACATGCTATGGATTTAACGAGGTGGAAGAGCACCTTAACTTGTGCCTCAAGGAGGAATAAAATTAGTATAGACTCATACATCACACATGGCTATGCTTATGCAGAAGGTCAAAGGTAGAAGTAATTAATACCACAATATCTCGATCGTCTGCCCAATATGCTAAACTAATCCCAAGAAGAATCAGAGAGGAGAGGTTGTTTAGTGTGACTGAGGACCCAGCTCCAAGTATGTGGTGTCATGATTCCTCCTGGCTCTATGATTTATTCCAGCAGTTAGCAGCAGCATGGTACTGGAGGCATGCAGAGTGACAGTACCAATGACAGGTCTCATTTATTGAATGTTTCCCATAAGCAGAATATTCTCGTGCTTGACATCAGTTACTCTATCTCTCATGTATCACCCTTAAGGTGGAATATTATTATTCCCAATTTATTGATGAAGCACTAACAGATCAATAAGGAACCTCCACGTCGGTATTAGTAGGGTTAGGGAAAGAAGCAGGCCTAGACAAGCGGCGTGAGCAAAAACAACATCAACTTTATTCCAGTTCTTCAAGGGATCAGGAAAACAGATCTGATGGATGAAGAGAAAACTGTTTAGTGAGAAAGATGTCCCAGAAAATCCTTCAAACAGAATCTCCCTCCAAAGGTTTATTTTATTTTATTTTTTTTATTTATTTATTTTAAATGCAACTGGGTTGAGAGGAAATCCGGTCTCCACTTCCTCTTTCTTGTTCCAGTTAATGAATTCAAATGATTTCTGCCACAAAAGAGCCTCCTTCAGCAGAGGTCACCAGCCACTCAATTATCATTTTGGGGGCTCCCGCTCTGGCTCCCACTGTTCAACTCCAGCAGCAACTCTGCCACCTCCTGCAGATCCTGCTGCACCCTGGTGGCCCTTCTGTTCTCCCCGCCCTGCTCTTCTGAGTGCTCTCCCTGGCTTCTCTTCTCCCACTACCTCTCCTAGATTCTTCTCTCAGTCTACCTCCCTCCTCCAGTGGGCCCAGACATTTGTACATCTTCAGTGCTTTTTTTTTTTATTCAAAAAAGCACTGAATCCCTAGCTGCAAGCCTGTTACAATCCAGACCTGTTCTTAGGACTATACCTTGTGCCTCTCAATCTGAATATTGGGTGGGAAGTTCAATCCTAATAGCTCCACAACTCACATTTATATTTCTACATAAATGCTCCTCTCATGCCTTTTTGTCTGAGTACCACAGCCAAGCATTTCTGCGGCTGCTTGTTCTCTCGTACACCTCCCAAGTAATTTAATATCACTGCATTTTTATTGTTTCTATGGATGAACACCTGTCCATCTTGTCCTTGAATTGCTACGCAGCAATTGAAACCATGTGAAGAAATCACTGTGGTTTCCCTTGAACTGTATCCCACCCACAGAATTTCCATTACCTTCCAACAGTCCACAAATTTGTGAACCCAGGAATGAGTTACTCCCTCTCTGAGTCCACAGCCCCATGCTCAGCTATTTCTTAGAAGCCCCACACCTGGACATTGCTATTGAATTCTTGAAGACCAAGAATTCACCCCGTGAAACTTGCGGGAGGACATTGCAGACCTGAGCTGTGGCATTCTGCCCCCAGCCTCTCACAGTTCAGAATTCATTAAGCCCATTTTGAACAGTTCCCATAGACTTAAAAGTGCTGCCATTGCCCCAATTCCAAGTCCCAAATCTCCTCTGAGACCCAAGGGAAACGGTTAGGTGTGAGTCTGCAAAAATCACAAACAACTTAACACATTTCTAGCATGTAATGGTGGGAGAGGAAAAGTGGGCCTTGAAGGGAGGGGTAAGACCAAAGCCATACCGAAGTTCTCAGGGCAAAGGCTACATCTGTCAGCTTTCTGTCTGATAACAGGGCTCTGGGAGTGTGTCGTAAGCTCCCTGGGCCTTGGGCAGCTCTGCTCCTACAGCCTTGCTAACTGGAGCCCAGTGAGCATCCTCCTGGGCCAGCCATTTATTGCCTGAGACTTTCTTTGCAGACAGTTCATGTCTGTAGCATCTGTATCTTCCTGAGCTGTCTCCACAGCAGCTTTGACTGCACTCCTACGGCTTCTTTTGGGGGGCTTCTGGCAGGAATTGCAGCACTGTCACATACTTACTCATCTCTGAGGCCTTTCCCTGAAATCTAGGTGGAAGTCTCTATGTCCCCATGACTCATTCATGCCGAAAGAAACAGCAAGTTGGTGACAGCAGCATCTGCTGCCAGCTTGAGCAGTAGCTTAGCCCCCTTGGACCACAGCTATAGCGGTCTCTGGGTGCCTGGCTTGCTGACTGCAGGTAGACAATTTTCCAGGTGCTCTTGTGCAGGCAGGGGGCCTTGGTTCCCTCTCCTTAAAATAAAAACTTTCCGAGACCTGTCTTTAGCTTACAGAGTTATACCCTAAGGTTGCTCTGGGTAAAGGATGGCTGTTTCCTCAGATGCCCCCAACGTGTCTTCCTATGGTCCCAGCAAAAAATATTTACCTTCATTTTAAATAGTGCTAATCTCATCAGCAAACGCAATTTCCTGGACCCCAATTTTGCACGTCATTTCTCTTCTGGCCACATGGCAAGATTTTGAATCTTTCACTCTATTTTTTGCTCGCAAGGCTCACTATGAATCTGACTAAGCTTTCGACATGAGAGCCTTAGGAGAACATTTCAACTCCAAAATGTAACAAATGCCTCAGTGCTCTTATTTTGAATGAACTGTGTCTGTTTAGAAAGACTAAGAATATTAAAAAATAAGTTTATTTTAATGTGACCTGATTGTATGCCAGTATTCCTTCTTCATGTAGATCTAAGTTTCTGGCCTATATTATTGTCTTTCTAAAAATTTTCAATGTTTTTTCATAAAAGAGGTCGACTGCCAACAAATTCCATTATTTTTTTGTCTGAGAAAGTTATAATTTCTATTTCATACTTGAAAGGCAATATCATAAAGCAAAGAAATCCAGATTAGTATTTTCTCCCATCCAACCACTTTAAATGAATGGTATTGTATATTCTAGTTTCTTACATGCCTAGTAATACGAAGTTGAGTATAAGTAATTTTTTTTGAAGTCTAAATATAATATTGCTACTTTTTTTAGTTTATCATGTTCTTTAAGATTTCCACATCTATGGTTCAGTGTGTAAAGGGATATTTTCATTCACTATTATTTTAAATGTTCTATCTTTTTTTTCATTCTTCTGTGGTTTTTACTATAATCCTGTTATACATTTTATAGTTATTTCAAAGTTCTTGGTTATCCTGTTGCATTTTTATGACTTCTTTGTTTTTCTCGTTTGGAAATTTCTATTGACATAACCTCATGCTCAGTGCTCCTTTCCAGGCACCTTGCCGATCTACTTACGAGTCTATCAAAGACATTCTTCATTTCTTTCACAGTGCTGTTGCTTTTTCAGAAATTCCACCTCTCTGCTTACATTGGCCATCTGTCTGTTGTCTATTTCACTGAAGTCAATCCTTATCATATTTATTTTAGTTGTTTTATATTCCTGGTTTGGTAATTCCAGCATTGAAAACATCTGAGTCTAGTCCTGATGCTTGATTTGTCTCTTGAAACAGTAGGTTTTTTTTTTTTATTTAAGCAATGTTTCCATGAAAACTGTTCCTATAGATCACATGTACTAATACACCCCAGTCAGACTTTCTCTTTAGTTTACCTTTTAAAGGTAATGTGAATAATCAACAGGTTTCAGTCTTTATGCAGAATTAAGCCTAAACTTTCAGCCTCCTAGGGCTGGTCTCTATTTTTACTCAACAATAGCTTCATGTTTGAACTGACTAACTTGATATTCCCTCAACAGACACTATTTTCTGTGACTATGTCTATCTTTTATCATCATCTTGGCCTGGAATACCTTGGTTCTTTTTTCATTGCCAAGTTCTATCTACTTTTTGAACAAATTCAGATATTTTTCCCAAAGAGCTTTTGCAAACCTTTATCATGGCCTAATATGTTACCTCTTTCTACCAATTCCTAGAGGACAGCCCTTCAGGTCACTTGTGTTATTGTTCGTCATGGAACCACCTCTAATCCCACCCTCCACTCCCTCTGAGAAGGGTTCATAGGAGTGAGTACTCTTTTCACTCTGTGCCATCCCTAGATCCAGAGAGGTGTTTCTAAATTAGTAGATGCACTATATTAATCAAGTTATATTAGTGTACATGAAGGAACTTATTTGAGTTTTTTCACTCTAATCCTTTCATGAGAATGTTTTAGTGTATAATAATATTGATCAAGATATCAGAATAATTTATAAAAATTACATTTTTGCTAAATTGAAAAACTGAGGAAAATATTTTACTTGAAATGTTTCTCTTCTATCATGTTAGAAAAAGATCAAAATGCATGTTTGACTTTTGGTATATGAAATATGTGACAAAAATGGATATTCTGTAGAATGAAGAAGTATATTGCAACAGTAAGGTATCATTTTGAGAGTAAGTTTTCCCGTAGATCTACTTGCCCTTTGTACTGAGTGCCTCTAAGGAGCTCTAAAATTCTCCAGACAAACTCTCAGGCTAGTGCAATTGCTGTTTTGAAACAATCTTCCTCTTCTGCAGCACTGAATTCAGAAAGAATGGTTTTGATTAAGCAAGCAACCTAGTGATGGTGGGTGAAATAACAACCTGATCCTGTTCTTCATGCTCTGAGATATTAAAGAAATCTAAACAGCCCCTTCCAATTCTTCAGGTTATTTTTGGGACATAAGCTTGTAAACTCACTGTAATTTTTAACTCAAGGCATTTATGTACGTGTGTGTGTGTGTGTGTGTGTGTGTGAGTGTTCATGTGTGTGTGTAGTGTTGGGGTTGAAACACAGTTCCTTACACATACCCAGCAAGAAGTCATGGAACCACCTGTAATTCGACCCTGCGCTCCCTCTGAGAAGGGTTCATAGGAGTGAGTACTCCTTTCACTCTGAAAAGAATTCCACTTCTTAACTGAAGTAAAAGAATTCTACTTCTTAACTGAAGTAAAAGAAGACAAATTCATTTATGGCCAGAATAATTTTAAAAGTCTTGCTTTAAACTAGATGCTATAAAAAATATACTCTCATGAATCCTTCCTGTGCGCATGAAAATCTTACCCTTCTGGGGTGCTCTTCCTCAGGGTCTGCATGACGACATCCTAAACGTGTCGCAGCGGACCTGCCGTCGCTGAGAAATGGCCGTGCTTCCTCTTAGTTCTCAGCAAGAGTAATTGAATGGAGAATATCTTACTAAACGCTGGACTGTGACAGTGTGTTAACACTCTGACTATCTCCTAACAGCAGGGCAATTATTTGCTGAGTGGGATTTTTATAAGTCCCCCGGCACAAGCATGTTCTGATAATTATGACGAAGTGCACTGGTCAGTGTTGATTCAGCAGTCCCTGCCTCGCAGGCAGTTCATTCACAGCTCTCTGCCCCACTTTCCCTTTCCCAGTCATCAGAGATCTTCACTTCTCTTCTCTTCCTTAATGTCTTATTTTTGAAAAGCATACTTGTTTAAACCTTAGCCCATACATACTTGAGCTTGGCTTCCTCTTAGAGCTGCTCATCTCTCACACTTCCACAAATCGTTAATCTAGAGGCATGAACAGAGTTTTAAATTTCGGTTCTTTTCATGGCCATCCATGCCTGCTGTTTGCTGCATAACTCCCTTCCAAAAGTGAAAGCTGAGCTCTTCCGCCTGCCTTGTCTACCTCGGTACTGACCCGTTTTTCATTCCTGAAGTAGGCCAGCTTTTAAATTATGAGAAATTACTGTTTGTCATATAGTACAGTGTGAAACTGAAACATTAGTAATTATGCTTTGGGGATTCTAGGTACACATACTCCGTTTCAGAATCTTCCTATCTTATGGGAGCGTGTTCTTAAAGTAAACCTCAACAACGACGAGAGAAGGAAAGCGTTGCACGACAGCTTACCCAGGCAATTACAAAATAAAGGTCAGCAAATGAGTGGAAAATGGCCATGAACTTGCCCTTGGTAAGATAAAACAGTAGGTGCTCTAAATGTAATCCGCATGCCCGTTTGTTTCCAAGTTAGTTGCAGGTTCAAGTATTTTTCCATATAACGCTTGTGTGCTAGAATAAACTGAGAAGAAAAAAGATTGTTAAAAATAGGGAATGGTTCAAAATATTAATGTAACGCTAGGGGTGACTGGGGAACAAACGGTACATTTGCTCGTTGCCCAGCCTGACATAATTAATATTCTAGGTCATGCTTAAGTTCCCATGATGGAGGGGCTAACGGGAAGAATTTAAGAAATACATATATATATATATATATATATATATGTATATATATACATATATATAAAGAAATATATATATATATATGTATATATATACATATATATATATTATATAACTCATTGCCTTTTTTTTTCTTTGAAGAGTCAGAATCATAGGTTTTTAAAAAAAATCAGTGCTTTCACACCTCATTTGCCGCATGCACCGCTGGGCCGGCGGTCGGCAGCCAGGCCCGACGCAAGGAGGTCAGTGAGAAGCTATTAGCAGAGTCCTCTCCTGAGGGTTCTTGGGCCTTATTGAGTTGAATGTTAGCATGACAGTACTGCAAATAACTCAGTTGTAGGCTTTTTCTTTCTTTCTTTTTTTTAAACAGTTAGCACGGATTTCCCCATAGTGTTGGCCAGTCTAGAAAATGATTGCTGAAAATGAAGTCCCCAAAGCTAGGTTGGCCGCTGCCCCTCTGAGTCATGAAAAAATGTGAAAACTGGAAAATATGTCACAGTCCCTTGGGGTCAACTCTGCCTTTTGTGACTCCTAGCAATATGTGAAAAAAAAAATCAAACACCAACTGTTATGCGTAAGTGGCTTAGAAATTATGAAATACATCAATTGAGACAATAGTATGTTTGGGTTGTTTTATTGGCTTTAACAAATAATTAAATGACTATAAAAATATGAATAAATAGTGTATTTTCTTGCTATAGCATCGAGGGAATGCTAGATTTTTCTTCTTAATGTACGTTAGTAAATGTATGAGATTAATATCTAAAATACTGACACCTTGAAGATTTTAAGTGATACATTTGAAATTCAATTAAACTATATTTTCTATCTCTATTTGATTTAAATTGCAGGGAGAATACACATGAGGAGGTCTCCGTATAGGTTGCAAAATATAATTTAAGAGAGCTGTCACGTCGGCTGCTCCATTTGCATTTCCCATCTAGCCCGTCCACACGGGCACACAGATGCACAAGGAATCGAGACTCCTAACAGGGCAGAGGTGGCAGGCGGTAGCAGCTCTTCAGGCAGACAGCTATTTTTAAATGTTAAATTATAATCTAGTTGCACTGTATGTATTTTACTATTTTTAATTTGTAAGGTTGTGAAAATTTTCCTAATCAACTAATAATCTTTGCTTCATTAGATCACCACTAACCAGATGTCTTAGAGACGGTTTGGTCAGAAGCACCTTTTAATATGATATTTATTCTTTTTTCTTACTAAATTCATCTATTGTCATCTTAGAAAATCAGTCTAAAAGTCATCTTAAAAATTGCCATCCTTTGAAAGCTATTGTGCATATCTGTGTATATATTTTCCTTCATTAACATTAATTTAAAAATGTTCAAAAATATGTTCATTTTATGAATATTTACTATGATAGTGAGGTAACATGTGCAGAATATTAAAAATACTTTATATAACTACCCCTTAACATTTTTCATCATAATATTTTTTTCCTGTTTCAATCATAGCAAGGAGTAAATCCCAATGAATCAGTTCCAAAATAATTTTAGATATACTAAGGATTTTCACTAACTTTGGTATGCAATAAAATTTAGCTCTTGGTTATGAAATAGGAAAACTCAAATAAGAGGTGAATCAAATGGGCCTGTGATAACTTAGTTCTGCATCACAGTGTCTTTGAAAATAAAACTGATACACTAAGAAGGGGGAAGGAGCTAATCGACAAACTCCTTGAAATCAGCCAATAAGAATTTGAAATAAATCTTAACTATTTTCCTCATATATTTGTGTTGCTTTGACAAGCAGCATTGAAATATAAAGCTTCCTGGACTTTTCTGAACTACATATTGCTGCTCTAGATAAGCATTTATTTGCCTATCAGATATGATTAAAAATGTCAAATTTTAAACTTTTTTAAAACATAGTAAAACACAAGTTTCCATTAATCCTCCCAGAATATGCTCCTTTATTTTTAGCTCATGTGTCCTGGCATTCCTACCATTTTTCAAGAAGCAGTGTAAGTGGCTTTTTTTTTTTTTTTTTTGTGGTACCAGGGATCAAACTCCGGACCTTGCGCTTGCCAGGCAGGTGCTTATGCCGCTGAGCTGTCTCAGTGGCCCTCGTTGCACTTCCGTAGCTGCCTTGATGCCCTGAATAGATTCAAAACATCAATCTTTCCCGTCCGCTTTGACTTTGGGGGAGAACTAGAAGTCACTTGGTGGAAGATATCAGGAGAAGGTAGGTGAGGACGCACTGCAGTGTGTCTACGAGCCTGCCTGTCCGTCGGATGGCATTTGGGAGCAGCATTCGCCATAGTTGTGACCACTCCCCATAAAGATAAGCACAGAAGGTGACTTCCAGAACTGCTCTGAAAGTGGAAGAAATGATGGAGTAAGTGTGCTCAAAGATAGGAATATTTGCTGTGTGTCTTTTAGTTCCTTCTTTTATTGCTGGGACAAAATGACTGACACCTGTAAGTTAAAGGAGAGGTCTCTTTTGGCTCACAGTTCGTAAAGGTTTCAGTTCTTAGTTGGCCAGCTTTATGGGAGCCGTAGCAGATGGGCATCCCAGTGGGGACCTAGCATGCCTGGCAGCAGACGAGCCCCCTTCTTCCCCCTTTCTCCCTCTAGGCTGCAAGACTATTGGTTGGCGTCACAATGCCCCCACACCCAGGGTGGGCCTCCCCTCTCAAACAAATCCAGAATCCATACCCAGATCTATACTAAACCAGTCAGTGAATGAATCTGGTGCCACACCCATGATCCAGTCACTCCCAAAGCCCTGTCACTCGAGTGTATGAGGCTTTGGGGGGGGGGACATCTACAAAAACCAGAATGGGGGGGATCGATGGCAGTGTTGTCTATCACAGGAATAGTTTTTATTTATTTATTTAAACATGCTGTGTGTGAAGAGCACCCTTCTACTGGGTGTCTGCTCTGTGACCAGCACTCTTCTGGCCTTCCTTGGCTGCAGAGCTAGCGGAAGCAGAACAAACCCCTGTGCTCCAGCTGCTTGCTTCAAGAGGTGAGATGCACGCACAAGGCACTCCGCAACGATGTGATAGGTGTGGGGTGGAGAGGTCCCCAAGTTACTAAGGAAACATCAAAGAGAGGGCAGTGAATCAAGCCTGGGCTGCTGTTCACAGTTGCCCTAGTTACTCAAGTATCAGATTAGCAATGTAAAATCCTGTTGGATAGATTTTCAAACTCTGTTATCCTGGTCAATCTTAATACACTGGAATTGCTGAGGTACATATACTCAGGAATATTTATCCATATGATTGTGGCCTAAGAGAAAAGCACATTTTTAGGAAAAGCACATTTTTAGATAGAGCTAATAGATATATTCTTTATTAGTCCAGAGTATCTGCAGAGCAGCCACTTAACTCACACTAACCTTTGAAATGTGACTTTTCCCCACNAATATGCACATGCGTGTACGTACTTATGTATACAGAAATACATTTGATTTTGGTTCTGTGGAAATCAAATATCATCAAATTATGTTTCTATCGAGGTGTAGCCCCACGGAGTCTGTGCAGTCACACTGACATCCGATTTTCAGAAAGCAGACATCTGCTAATCTTGAATTTAGCATTTGTCACACATGTCTGTGGAACGCTATCACATGACAGATGTTGTGCTAAGCAGATCTGGACTATTTTGAAGCAGTGTGTGACAATACGGACGATGGAACCGCAAGGGCAGAGCCGCACTGCAGACGCACAGCACGGAGCACGCTCAATTATACAAGGTGTAATTTGAGTCCCAGCTAATCTGCCATGTGCGTGTGGCGCCACCTTGACGATCAGAGTGTGGGTCTTAGGATAGCTGCCGTCAGGGTGTGTAACGACTCAGAATCCAAGTAACCAAATGTTAATGCAGTGATATATGGCTAAATACCAGTCGAGTAGCGAAAGGCCCTCTGTTATCTCTTCCTGAAACACAGATACACAAACGTGCATTGTAGGCTGGGTGGAAGCTACAGCTCAGTGGTTTTGAACATGTTCACTGTTCAATCTGGAGAGATGCTAACACTGCTATATTGTGGGGACAGAGTTTGAGTGCTTCGTGCCATATTTGCAGGCGACTCTGAGGTCTACCTCCGATTAAGAAGTGAAGTTGTTGCTTAAAGATTCTTTATGGGCAGGCGAGACAGCCCACCAGACTAAGCCCCTGCTTAGGCAAGCACAGGGACCAGGATTCGATCCCTGGCACCACAGACCGTGCTGGCCCCACCCCCGGCCATGCTGAGCCAGCCACCCAGTCCAGGCGTGGTGGTACACCCCTGTAATCCCAGCGCTGGGGAGGCTGAAAACGGGAGGATCACTAGGAGTCTGAGCTGTGTAGTGAGACCCTATACCAAATACATTAAAATAAATAAACAAATAACTATCTCTTAAATGTATGAAAATATGCATGGTACAACTTTACGTTTTTATTTTTTATATAAAAATTACAGATAAACCAAAGCAACTCCACCTGCTTTCTTCTGGTGTAGATTCCAGGTATATACAACTCACCGTTCAGAAAAGAGCCAGACCCTTGGGAGCTGCGACTGCAGAAGGTGAAGCCTTTGGCTCCCCGAAGACGCAGAGAGGAGCCGAAGTCCTGCGCGGGCCTGGCCGACTGGCTGGCCTGCACCAGTGCCCGCTCGTTCCCTCGGCCCGACAGCCTGCCTCCCATTGACAGGAAGCCCTGTCAGGTACTCTTTCGACCTGTAAGAGCTTTGTCACTAAATGCTTGCTTTTATCCTCGTATTTGGGGTAGGATACGCTTTACACGGAGGTCCCACCCACCACACCCGCTTTCCAGCGCGCATTTCAGGGACGCTGCGCCCTCGCTTCTGCAGCCCTCAGTGCTGTCTGACTGCTGCGTTCTTTTCATCCTGCAAACCGAGACGCTGTGCTCCAGACGAGCTTCCGTTTCCTTCCTCCCGCCTTGTCGTGGCGCATCCCTCTCAGCGTGGCGGTGTTCAGCTTGAGCCGGGCTGTAGCGGCTGTCAGGTGCATACAGGAGGGAGAATTCCTTCCCTTTGTGGGGGCCGCACTCCGTGCGCACGTCACAATGTATCTGTTCATTTGTCCGTAGACAGGAGGGCTGTCGCCAAGCGCTAGCTGCTGCGTCAAAGGTCACCGTGCATATGGCTGTAGCCAGGGCGCTCTGTTCCTAGCCCTGGAATCAATCGCTAGGTCCTTCGGTAGTTCTGTTCTAGCTCTCACTGTTCTCTGCCGTGGCTGCACCTTTCTCCCTTCCCACCACAGCACCCAATGTTCCCATTTCTCTACATCGTTGCCTGTTCTTACCGTCCTCGGGTTTTGAGAGCTAACCTGAAAGATACGACGTGGCGCTCTTTTGCAGTTTCGACGTGTGTCCCCCTGTCCATTCTGGCATTAACCAGATTTTTATATTTTTATTGGTCATTTCTGGATCTTCATTGGAGAAATGTCTATTCGAGCCCTCCACCTATATTCTGAGCGGGGTTTGTCGATGAGTTTTAGGAGTTCCCCATCTATTCTGAAGATCAGTACCTTATCAGATATACGACTTGCAAATATTTCTTGCTGTTCTGTAGGTAGATGTTTTTATACTACAGACTGTTTCTTGATATTCAAACAATTATTTTTTATAATTCATGATGAAAATTATTTCTTATAAAATCTAATTTTAAATAATAAACATAAGTTATTATAGTGTTTATGAGGAACTCAGCCAATGCTTCTCTGGTGCTGAATTTTGTTGTGCTCAATATGATTTTGGAAGATGAATTTTGCCTGAAATGTAGACCTTCTTTGCAAAAAGGTTATAAACTATTTGCTACAATCTGTTTTGGGGGTAAAACTGTTTATACATTATCTTAGCTATTTAATCTAAACTCTGTTCTGATGATGTTCTTTTTATAAACCATTTTATCCTTAACGTGCATTTGAGAAACAGAAGCATTCCAAAAAGAAGTTAACCACTGGGGCTTGTAGAATTTAATTCCAGCAGAGATATCTAATCACTTTTCTTTATTTCTTTTGTTAGAAAAGGAAGAAGCAAGCTTCATACACCAGGAAGGAGATTATGCTGAGCCATGAGTAGCGGAGGGTAGAGGTCATGGGGACCCCGTGGCCACTGCCACCCGCACCCCAACACTGAGCTGGCTTCACAGTCAGACAGGCTGTATTGTCTGCCCACTTTACCACAATTGTTTATGGTATCTTGTTTCTCTACTGTCTATACTTTTGCCTTTAGTTCCCTTTATTTGTGTATTTTTCTCTTTCCAAAACTGCTAATAATTAGTACTACTAGTCAATGCCCAATACCATATTACAGAAGCCATAAAAAATCAAATCTATAAGGCCATTCCCCTCCCCCCGCCACCCCGAATCACTTTCTGTTTTTCCTCATCTGTAACTCCTTTGGAATAATATCGATGCTAGTATTTTAAGTTGCCTTTAAGCTACCCTGTGTATATAAATGATACAGAGAAGCTGATTGTTACGGTTTGTGTCTAGTGTCCCCCCAAAGTTTCATGCAGTCATGGGCGGCTCCTGGAGTTCGTGATTGATACGGTGGGTGTGGGTGCTGCCCCTGCCCTGGCGCGGGGGATTTACACTGACAGTGTGAGTTGGGGAGAGGCTGGCATGCTGCCTGAGCTGCTGTTCCTCCTGCTGTCTGCTCTTCGCCTCTGCCATGAGCGGCTGCCCTCTGCCATGTGCCGCTCTGCCTGGGAGCCAGCTAAGTGTGGACTGAAACCGCCAGCCACTGTGAGCTTTCCTTCCCTAATTTTGAGCGTTGAGTATTTGTCCCAGCAACGAGAGAAGAGTAACCAAGGCACTGATACATTTTCTCTTTCTGAAATACCCTGACAGGCTATGGTAATAACAAAATACCTGAGGCTGAGTGCTGTATAAGAAGGCGGAAAGAGAGGTTTATTTAATGCACAGTTCTGGAGGTGTGTAGTCCAACGTCCAGCGGCTCTGTCTGTCCTGGTTTAGGTGAAGGCTCCAGGGCCACGTGGCTGGTGCAGAGAATAGGGGAGGGGTGTGTGGGAGGGACTGAGCTCACGAGGCGCCTCAGGTCAGAGCAGCACGGACCCTCCTGAGGGTGCCGCTCTGTGCCCTGACACCTTCCACACTCCCAACTCAAAAGACCCCACCCTTCTTTTTTATGGAAAAAAGATAAAGCAGAATTTAATAACAAAATAACAGGATAATAATAATAGGTCATATGTTACATGTTGTTGTCTTTAAAGTAGTTGCTCAGGCATAAAATTTCTCTCTTTCATTGTAGCCCAAATCTTCCTTTTCAATGAACTGAGAGACAATAGTAGTATAACTGGCTTGCATTTTTTCCCCGATTCCATACAGTCTTTTCCCCTATTCTAGATCCCTTTTTTCCTTTCTTTTTTCTTCCTTTTCTTTTCATTTTATGCATTTGGTACAGAGTCTCACTATACAGCTTGGCCTTGTAGTGATCCTCCCGTCTCAGCCTCCCTAGCTCTGGGATTACAGGCATGGGCATGCACCACCAAGCCCAGCCTTGGCCACCCAGCTCAGCGGGCCCGAGGGCGGGGCTGGCTCAGTGTGTGGTACCAGGGATCAAACCCTGGTCCCTGCATTTGCTTAAGCAGGCAGTTAGCCCACTGAGCTATCTAACGAGCCCCCGTTTTCTCCTTTCAAACAACTTCCCCTTTCACAATATCTGTTTTACATTTTAGACCTTATTCACTCTTTCAAACATCTTACCACAGAGATATATGTGCACCTATGTTTATGCCAGGGTAATTTGTCATAGCTAAATCTTGGAAACAGCCCAAATACCCATCAACTGAGGAATGGATAAAAAAGATACGAACAGAAGGATAGGCTTTGATAGGTAAATGGATACAACTAGAGGCCATAGTCCTAAGTAAAATAATGGGACCTGTGTGTGCAAACATCATAGTGTCTCTGATAGGCTTTTTCAGGTAAATGGTGCAGCAGAGAAACAGGCAGGAGGAGAAAGAGAAAGGGGCTTTAT
>NDGN011376445.1:0-14558 GCA_002564285.1 Tympanoctomys barrerae
TCTTTGACAAAAGTAAACAAAAAAGGGGGATATAAATGAAGGACCATTTTGTAGTGAAAAAAAAACATATCTGCATATACAAAATAGTTAGGATACATATACAGCTACTTTTTCTTAGTAAATGAGAAGAACGATTTGTACTAATAGTGTTTATTTTTTTTAATTTTATTTTTTATTTTTATTTTTTTGCGGAACCAGGGGTTGAATTCAGGCCCTTGTGCTTGCCAGGCAAGCGCTTATTCTACTGAGCCACCTCCCTGGCCCCCTGTACTAATAGTGTTTAGACAAGATATCATGTCTGCATCTTGTACTATGAATAACTACTATGAAGACAATATGTAATGTATTAATTATTGTAACTGTTCTACTAACCTGTTTTGAAACTGTCTCAATGCTATTTTTTCTCAACAAAATTTATATATATAAATATATTATATATTCATATTATATGTTATATTACTATATATAACATATTATATTATACATATTATGGATGTGTATTATATTCATATTACATATTATATTCATATTATATATCACATATAATATATTCATATAATATATTCATATTATATATTCATATATATATATGAATGAAACGGGAAGCTCCCAACCACTCTTGTGATTTTTCTAGCAAATTCCTTGGTTGTCTATTCTTGCAGAGGACTGCCTCTACTTTCTACAATAGCTCTCACCTCATACTGATAAACAGGAAAAAACCACTCAAGTTCTTTCTTACATAATGTGTTTTTTTCAGAAGATCCAGAACTCAAAGAGCCTTGATGCTTTTTATCAATCCCACTAAAAGTCAAGGGCAGGAAATAAAAATATTTCTCTCTTCCGACTCAAATACAATACCCCTTTGTGAAGCTGTTAAAAACTAGAAATGGCAAATCTGGGAAAATTTTCAGGTGAGATATGCATCAAAACATGACATGTTGCTAAAAATATCTCTAGATTTGTCCTAGCATTCCAATTCACATTACACTGGAACTCAGGATAAGGAGCAAAATCTATGCTACCTGCATATCTCTGAGGTCATTAAAAAAGGAGCCAAAGTAAGCCCAAGGCCGCCATATACAGTTGCCAGTTCAGAGTGGCTGTCTGCAGAATGGAACCAAGGCAGACTAAAAAGGGAAGAGAGATCAGTGCAATCCACTGCTTTCTTGGCTCCTGGCAACAGGAGGTGAGATCAAGAAGCTCTGAGGTAATTCAAACAAGTAGGAAAGTCTCTGGGGACTAAGCCCTTGACAACAAGTCTGGGTAGTATTTATCAGCTGCTCCTTCACAGACATAAGAAGCTCCTTGGCTAGGTTGCATAACCACCCTGAGGGTGGCAGGACTGAGGTAATAGTCAGAGAGGGATATGGCAGCATAGAAGGAAGACGTGTGCGGGCCAGGTTAGGCTCCAGTATTATATCCATGCAGTAGGGACATATATGAGAAAAAGACAAGAAAGAAAAGCTCGACCTTGGGGGGCAGATGAAGGTAGTGGAATAACAGGTAATGGAATAACCAGGGGGCCACTGGGCACCCCAGAGTCCTGAGCAACTCTCCTCCGGGCTTCTCCCTGTCAAATCTGAGCCACTGGGTCCCAAGAGCTCCTCCAAACAAGCAGAGAGTAAATGACAGCCAAGTTTTCTTCAAGTCCTGCCAAGAAAAACCTTGCAGGGTTAAGCATACAAAAGACTTCAAATATCTTGCTACCGAGAGTCTCTCTCTTTTTTTATAACTTTTAGTGAACATACATACAGAAGAAGAAAATCCATTTATATTCAGACTTCAAGAATGTTTGCAGTCTTTTGAGGTGTTGCAATGTTCTAAAATATTTTCAACAGCTGCATCCATTCTCATATGAGTTGTAGATTTATTTAATTGCAGTTTACTTTCATCTGGCCCATTACAACCAACACAGTACATAAAGCATGCAGAATAACCACTGGGTTGTTGCGGGCTTAGAGGGCATGGGTGATGTGTCTGAGGTAGATAATTAAGGGTTCATGGAGTTTATTGATGCAGGAAAATGTGCCCACAGGTGAGAAGGTTGGATTTCAGATAAAGATATAGAAGGAAACATCTAGAGAAGAATGACATTTGTGGTGGACCTGGCAACAATTCCCCTCCCCCAATCTGTTAGCCTACAGGGCCAGTCTCAATCACTAGTAACACTATGATCCGTGGACTGATGCAGCAAGTGACCATTCATTTAAGACTCAGTAACATCTTTCTACCAGGTGATAAAGACCCATCACAAAATAAACACACACTACCTGCTTTCTGGAAAAGAGGACCTTTGTTTTTTATTGGAACCCTGGCCAAGATGACAGAGCCCCAGACCATGGTGCTGCTCTGGACTTTAGAAGCTTGACAGGGGACCTGAGATCTGGACAGAAGAATTAATAAGGTGATACTATCCTCTCATGTGTTGTCCAGTTAATCATGGTCACAGTGTAGATGGAATGACCACTGGGATATATCTCAATGTACTGGAGAATACAAGAGTTTTCATCCTGTCCTCAAGCAAAAAGACAAAGCTTCAACTGAGGATACTTACAGAGTAGAAGAAAGTAGACTAAAGTTTAGTTGTCATATATACATTTAACTTGGCTTATAGTCTTCCCTGAACAAATTTAATGAAAAATCCAAAGCTCTTGAGCTCAAAGATGACCCTAACAACACACTAAAACATATTAGATATGTTTTAGATTTAAATCTAACTATATATATATATATATATCAACATATTTCTATTAAGATATAATATAAATATATGTTTAATGAAAACTGACTACCTTTAGACACTCTGTGCCTTGAAGGACACCAGTTGTTTTGGAGACAAACACTTCTTGCTGGAATTAATATCACTTAGATATAGTTTGATGTGTTACTTTGTTCCCCACAAATCACATGCTTTATGCAGTTAGCTTTCCTCAAAACATCATATAAATCACTAGAAATGCTGATGATAAGAGGGGCCACTTAATTATTTCTCAAAAGTCAACAGATCCTTTGGCCATAATATATGGCAATTGCTTTTGTTGCATTAAAACAAGCAATTCTTTAAGAATATGACTATTTTATAACTTCTCTAGCTCTTATTTTCAATGTACTAGAGTCCATTCACACAGGCACCAGATGATGTACTGGTTGTTTCTCTTACTGCCAGCACCTGTATTGATGTAAGACTGTCCCTAACTTAAGAAATGATCTAGTGGACTATAGCGCCTGCTTAGGCAGAGCACGTGGCTGGGGTTTGATATCCAGAGTGCTGTGCTGGCCCCGTTCCCAGGGCACGCTGAGATGGCGATTGAGATTGGGCATGGTGGCACACACGTATAATCCCAGTGCTTGGGAGGCTGAAAACAGGAGGATCACTATGAGTCCGATCTACATAGTGAGACCCTGTAGGCCCTGTACACTCTGTACCAAATACATTTAAAAAAGAAATTATCTACATCAGTTTTCTTCACAGTATTATGACTATGGGTTGCAGTGGTAGGCAGATTTTTGGAAACAACTAAACTATCAGGTACAGTAAATCTTACATATACTTGTTTTAAGAAAATGGACAAAGATAGAAACAGGAAATTAGGGTAACTTCACAAAATAAGCAACACCGGGTATTTAAGGGCAAAAAATAAAAAGCAGGAAATGAAGAGAGGCTCAGTTATGAAATCAATCAGGTCTCCCTTCCAAGAAGTCTACTTAAATCAAATGTTCTAGTTAGATTTTGCTTCCTGAAGATTTTACTAAATTCAATATATATAATTTTAATTCTTAATAACCTTGATTAAATAATGAGACAAGAACCTCCCTGACATTTATACCTTCATATATATCTATATATGTGTGTGTGTGTGTGTGTGTGTGTGTTTCTAAACCTTTTCATATTTCTAAATGCAAAATGCAGCAGCCGCAGCAGTGTAGCTAAAATCAATAGACTGGGAAATTCTAAAGCTGTTTAGCTACTCTGAGTGTAAAACACTGAAAACAGAATGTGGAAAACGAAATAAAAATGACGTCAGCAGAATCAGAGCGAGAACGCAAATCCCAGGATGTGTCCTGAGGGTAAGCTGGATGCAGGTCAGAGCTCTGTTCTGGCCTAGAGAAGCCGGGAAGCCTGAGGACCACGAGCACTCCCAGGCCGCGGCTCAAGCACAAGTGTGGCTGAGGCTGAGCTCTCTTGGAGGTCAGTCCTGGGGTCAGCCCCTGCCCTGAGGGGTGGACAGGGAAACCGCAGCGACTTTTTACTTGTGTCATTTATGGTATTTCTTGCAAGGGACATAGCCAAGTACAGCCAGGGGAGCTGTTTACCAAAATCATTCTCCAGTGCCTCCCACAGAAATGCTCGCAGAAAGAGCCGCCAAAACTTACATACGAATGAAGCAGAAGGAACTGCACCCAGCCATGTAAAACACAGCCCAATCACTTCCTAAGCTCCATTTCTTCACAGATGGCTGCTGTGGAAGAAATGACTCCTTATAACAGAGACTCCAGGACTTGGCCCAGCCACTGGGCTGAAAGAAGAATAAAAAGTCAATGACTCCATTCTAGTTCACTTGGGTGATTTACCAGGCCTGTGCCTAATGGTGTCCAAAACCGCCACTCAGACAGATCTGGCCGACACAGACCCTTGCTGACGACCTCCAAAGCCAAAACTTCTGGACCTCTTCATCGTCTTCCTCCTCCTGCTGCTTTTCCTGCTTCTGCTTTTCTTCTCAACTTACACTGCCTACTGTACTAACATCTAAGCTAACGACTATATCAGGCCCACTTTACAGATAAAGAAACGGGTCACAAAAGTTTGAGCAAACTGCCAAAGAACACACAAGTAAGGAGTGGCTGACTGACTCTAGAGGGTCAGCCCTCAGTCAGGATGCAACACTACCTGCTGAAAGACAGCATGAAGAAAGCCAAGGGTGACAAGGACTCGTACCCCAGCCGCTCATTCAGGAGGTAATTTACTGAGTGTCTACTGAATACCAGCTGCTGAAAATGCTTCCAGAAAGGCGCGACCACGGCTCCTGGGCAGCCAGCACCGCTGCAGCTGCTTTTCTAATTACCGTTTGTCCTGTCTCCCGCAGAAGAAGCAGGCTAAGCCTGTTAGCCCATTCAGTAGAAGTGGGTTTTTTCATATCCCTACCTTCTAAATGTCTTTATGCAAAGCAACCACTATGCTTCTTAGCGCTGCTGGAGGTGGAGGGCGCTCCAACACGCACGCGCAGTGTGGAGAGGCAGAGTCGAAGACCCCAATGGAGGGAGAGAGATTAAGAGAACCGAGTCAGCAAGTGTCCTGCTGCCCTAATGGAAGATGGAGACGCACCGGGAGCTTCTCTGTGCGTTCCTTATTGGCTGAGCAAACATGCCATAGGGAGCCTGGTGTATTCTTGCCCCTTCTTCCTGGGGTTGGGGACGGGGGCAGCACTGTTATGGTCCCTCCTTCCCCAGGGTCCTCAGTGCCCCTTCAGAGAAAGCAGGGAGCTGAGTGCCACGTCCCCTTAGGCAGAATTCTTGAGAAGATGGTCAGGGAGATGGCTCAGTAGAGTAAGTGCTTTCCTGGCAAGTGCAAGGGCCTAAGTTCAATCCCTGGTTCCGAAAAAAAAAAAAAAAAAATTATTGAGAAGAGGCAGCTGCTAAAGCCTGCAGCCCAGTCCTCTCTGACCTTCGCTTTGCACATAGCCACCCATGCAAGGCAGAACAATTTCTTTCTCCCCAGGGCTGCAGCATCAGCTGCGCTGGAAACACCCGCAGGGAGCTGCAGCCTCTGAGCTGTTTGGTTTATTCAGCACCATGAAGCAAGCAGCAGTAGTTCAGTGAGAATAAAAATGAGGAGCTGGCTGAATAAAGGTGATAAAAATAGATTTTCCAACTCTACGCAGATGAATCATTTGGCCGTGGGGATTCGAGAGGCTCTGTTTCAGCTTGGTTTTTAAATCCAGCCTCATAAATTTGATGAAGGAAAATTTCCTTCCCCTAGATAACCAGTGCCATGATGCGGCTAGCACTCAGACAGGTCTGACAGGATTTTATTAGAGCTGCCCAGGAATAGCCTCCTCTGCTTCCCCGCTTGCGGTAAATACTGACGCAGAAGGAAGAGGTAAGCAGGGCAGAGGGGTCCTAGGACAGACAGGAGGAGCGTGATCTGCAGCTCAAGTGTGAGAGCCCCGCTGGGCGCACAGGCCCCAGACCCCGCCTTCTGTGCTGTGCAGGAGCAGCCTACTGTTGGGACAAACTTTTACAACCCAGTAGTGTTCCTAATTCTACAAAGTTCTTGACAATTCTCTTCATTTTTTGCCAAATTAATATAGTTGACATTCTATGTGTCTTCCACTACATACCTGAAAAGAAAAAGCACTGCTTTCCTTAGGGGGGGGAAATGTCTAATTAAAAGCAACAGGTGGTTAAAAAAAAATCATGGGATATGAAGACGGTGAATTCATAGAAAAGTAATTTTAGTTTTACTTTAGCCATATTATTAGCACATAAATAATAACTTTTCACTAACTGTTAAAATCTAAGTTGGTTCTTTCCTTCCCTCAGTGTACCCATATACAGTTTTTTGTAATCGGTTTCACTTACCCTGCAGGTCCTGGCAGCTGGCATGGGCTTCCTGCAGGCCCATTCTGATGGGCAGGCAGGGCATCTCTCCTGTGCCGGCCCTGGTGCCCTTACATTCCCTTTCCCAGAGCTGTCCCTGCCTCCGCCAACTCTGCTCTGTCCAGACCAACGGCAGCAGCTGAAATGCTGATGCAGTGAAAGGGAGCGGACAAAGGACAGGGCTGATTGCCACACGTAGTGGAGAGGGGGTGGAGAACTCCGTCCCCTTGGAGAAAAGGGAAAAAGCATCCCAAGAGGGAGGGAAGCCCAAGTGCACTCCTGCAGGACAGCAAGGGGACAGTGGCCAGCTCACAGCAGGCTTGCAATACTGTTGGTCAAGCTGGATCAGGAAGAGACAAGGCCAGGAACAAGCTTCAAGTTCCAAATCTGAAACAAAGTAGGTGTGTGACCCTAGCTAAGTCACCAGCTGCTGAGATTCAGTTTCCTCCAAAATAAATCTCAAGGGGCTGGCAAGATAGCTCAGAGGACTAAGTGCCTGCTTAGGCAAGTGCAGGGACCAGAGTTCAATCCCTGGCACCACATGCCCTGCCAGCCCTGCCCCCAGGTGTGTTGTGCTGCCTACACTGGGCATGGTGGCACATGTCTATAATCCCAGCACTGGGGAGGCTGAAAACAGGAGAATCACTATGAGTCCAATTTGTGTAGTGAGACCCTGTACCAAATGCATAATAAATCAATAAATTAATCTCAAAATGGAATAAATCTCAAGATGGCTTCTAGTTCTGAAATTCTAAAGCCATCATAAGAAATGTAAGCATAATAAATAATAAGCACAGCTACAGTTTAATGAGAGTATACTAAGTACCAGTCAGTATACCATCTCAATTATTTCCATCATGCTGAGACTCATCAACCCCATCTTATAGATGAGGAAACTATCGAATGCACTCCATGAATCCCCATGAAAGTAAAGGATCATCATATCCACTCAGTGTTTTGAATTTAAATGGAGGCGTTTCATCTTTGTGCCTGAAATTGAGATGACATCTGAGAATGGAATTTCAGCACTGCTGGGTGATTAATGTGTTTACAGTCTCTGCTGGTATAATTCTGAGCTACTGGTATTTATGGTTATGGTCGTTCATGCTACTGCAAAACCCATTTTCCACCTGTTGTTTTTTATTAAGCCTCCCTGAGGGATATGAAATATTTCCTTGTGCAGATTCTAAAAACAGACCCTGAAATATGTGATCAGAAATGTCGTATGTGGATTTATTGTTTGGAATTTCAGATGCTATAAAACAGTGTTTGCAATCAATTCATCATTTCATAAAAGTTTATTAGATTGACAGGCCAACCAACTCACTGGTACCCTGCCATTTATTGACACCAATACATCAAATGGTAGGCTGACATTTCATATTTATTAATAACATCTGTGCTTCCTTGCCTATTTCATGGTTTCCTTGTGTTATGCTCTTTTATCTTTATTGTCACTCATTCTACTTTTAAGTACAATTTTTATTTTATAATATTTTTTAGATTTATAGAAAACTAAAAATAGAATAAAGATCAAGTAAAATTTATATCCTGCATCCTAATTGCTATGGTACATTTGTGAACAAATATTGGTGGAACACTGTGCTATTAACCAAATTCCTGTTTAACTTGGATTTCACTCATGATTTTCCAATGTTCTTTAGCTCCTCCACAATCCCATCCACAACTCTGTCCTCATGTCTCCTTAGTTCCCCCTGACCTTCTGTATTTCCGAGACTTGCCTTCATTCTAAGGCCACTGACAGTTTGGAGGAACACCGGCCAGGTATTCTGCAGAGTGAACCTCTACTTGGATTTGTCTGGTATTTTCCTCAATGTTAGGTAGCTTAGGAGATTTTGGGAGGAACACTACTGAGGTAAGACAGCATTCTCCATCATTGTACCAATCACTTTATTTTTTTTTTTAGAAAATTATGGTTAAAGCAAATCAAAACTTTAAATGGAGTGAAGCTGAATTTTAGAAAAGATAAATATCAAACTATTTACTCATTAGTCCAGTACTTCATACTGTGGAGAGAAATAATTGCTGTACCCATCTGCAGACAAAGCTCTACCCACACTGCAGCAGGAAGTCAGCTAATTGCCAGATAGGTGTCAAGCCACTCTTTGAAGGGCTTGCCAAGACAAACTTCCTACAAAAACAATCTTAAAGGAAGGCAATTTCAAGAGAAGTGTTATTTCAGCCTAGGCTGTTCTCCTTATCATCGGATGCCTTTAAGTACTTAATTTTTCCCCCTACAGACCTGAATTAGAAGAACATACTAAGAATTATTTCCACAGAAATTTCTTCTTTACATAAATAATGACTATGAGAAAGAAAATTAAAACTTGCTAAAATATGCATTCCTTGCTATTGTATATTTTTCTCATAGTTCCTAATTGGAGGTCTTACTCCTAAGGGAAAAGGCGAGGAACTGATATAATGTCACAAGCTCTACTGAACTCTGTTCAATGAGCGATAAGGGAGAACAAGTGGTTTCTTTCTTCAAAGAACAGCATTTCCCACCCCTACCCCACCCCAGACAGGAAGAAAAAAAAAATGAGGAAAAAAGGCTTTATGGCACTTCTAAATATAACTTTTCACCTTTCAGGACACACAAAATAATTATGGAAACAAGCTTGGAAAAATAATTGTGGTGCATAAAGAAGCTATTAGACTCAGCTAACAGCCCACCATTCACAACACACATGTCAAGGGCTTGCTTGGCTGGCTTACCCACTGCTATGAGCTAAACTTTATCTCCCTGTCGTAATTACTTTTCTCATTGCTGAGACAAAATACCCAGCACCCAAAGTTAAAGGAGGAAAGGCTTATGTAGCTCCCAGTTTATAGAAGTTTCAGTCTACAATTGGCTGACTACAAAGCAGGGTGGCATGGCAGAGGGGCGCTACAGAGGAGAAACAGCTCATGGCAGGCAGAAGGTGGCAAAGCAACAAGGGACAGCCACAGCTGTTTCTGTCCCTTCTGTCCTACTTAGGGTGGTACCATTCACACCCTTAATCTTTGATTTCTAGCACTGCACCATGAATCAATTCCAGGGTCACACATTCTAGATTCAGCCACCTCTGAAAAAGTCTCATATATGACCACATGAGGCTGGAGGGGGCCATCTAGACAAAAGCCACAACTCCCCCATCCTCCTCCCCAAATTCATATGTTAAACTCCTTAACTCCCTATAATTGAGGATATGACTGTAAATTGACTATTAAAGAGGTAATCAAATTATATGAGGTCATCTGCATGGAGCCTAATCAAGACTGACAGTGTCCATATAAAAAGAGGAAATGTGGGCGCAGACACTTACACAGGAAAGACCATGCAGAGATCGAGGGAGAAGATGGTGTTATGTTTCTGTCTAGATGTCTCCCCAAAGCTTCATGTGGTCATCAGGGGTTTTGGAGGTGGCTAAATCTATAGAGTGTGTGATTGGTGGTGCAATGTTGGGGTTAAGGGTGCTCAGATTAAGGCCGGGTAATGGCTGGATCAGTCCATTGGTTGGACTGGCACCACTCTGGTTGACTGTATATAAGGGACAGAAATAAGCCTGTCTTGGGCTCTCTTACTGCTTGTGCTGCCTTCTACCTCAATAAACTTGCCCCTCTACTACGTGCCCACCTACCTTGGAGCTAGCTGATTATGGACTGAAACCTCTACAAAATGTGACATAAATAAACCTTTCCTCAATTAACTTTGGGTGTCAGTATTTTGACTCAGCCATGAGAGAAAAGTAAGACATTTGGCCTTCTACAAAGCCAGGAAGGCTGACGAAATTAGTCCCTACTTACACTTTGATCTTGGGCTTCCAGAATCCTTAACTATGACAAAATTAATTTTTGTTCCTTAAGCCACCTGGTTGGTGGTACTTATTATGGTGATCAGAGCAAATCAGTACACTCACCTGGAGCAAAGAGGAATGTATCAAGGGGTCAGTAAGAGGGTTAAGACCCAAGACTGCGTGGGTACTATATCTTAATAAGCTATCAGTTATATAAAGATCTTCCTAGATCTTTCAAATCTAAGTGCAATTGCTAATGACTTCTGTAGTTTCAAATGCCTTCTGCCATTTGTACTCATTCCCTAATTCCTTGCCAAGATCAAACACTCCAAAGATAAGACTACATGTTGTGACAGGAAAAACATTGGTAATGCCTGTGATTCTTTAAAAAAAATTATTTTCCTATGTACTTAAGCATAAAGACTTCAGTTCAAAATTATTCATTAATCAAGTCCAACATTTTTAAACTTTTTCCCTGAGTTCCAAAGCAACATTCCCAACAGTCCGCCAGACATCTGTACATGAATATCTATTAGAGATAGCCAACTCGATATGTCCAAACAAGAATTCGTCTTTTCTCTTGGAACCTATTTCTCATTATCTGGCTCCCATGATTCATATTAACAGCATCAGTATCCTCCAAGATACTCCAGTCCAAACTACAGACGTCATCTTCCTAAGATTATTTACTGTATTTGATCAAGCCCAACATACACATTTTTTAACCTCTGAAGTAAAATTGCGTCTTTCCATTGCTGTTGCCTTAGTATTGTGTCATACTTGAACTGGCAGGGCTCTTACTAAAACAAGTTAGTAAGTACTTTAGTACTTTTAAAAATGGTACGTCTTATAATTGATAGCATATTACCTTCAAACAGTTCCTATCTTCTCATCTTTATTCCCAGTGCATCTAGCAAGGATTAGTACCTATCATCTCCCACTTGGATTACTCATCTCTGAACTGACTTTTACGCCGGTCTTGTCCCATAACACTCTGTCCATAGCTGCCAGAGTTGCCTGGAACCCACAATATTCTCTTGTATTCAGTGGCTCTTACTGTATAGCACAGAATCCAAACTCCTCCAGATGGTACTACTGGTCTCTCTTAGTTTTTGTTTGCAGTACACATTGATTACATTCATTATGGGGAGCTGGTACATATACATAATATGTTATACCTAATTCTTTCTATTTCCCCATCTCTGTCACATCCCCTCTACCTCTTGGTCCCCTTCTCTTTGACATAAGACCCATCCCCCTGTTTTCATGTCTGGTCTCCATGTACTGTTCCTGGTCTACTTTCCAAAGCACTGACTTCTCTCAGGGATCCAGGTTCTCAGCTGCGGTCATATGCAAATATAAGCCACTACCAGACAGAATTATGCTGGTCTTTCTCTAGGAACAAGAAAGAATGATCCAGGTTCTTCTGGATCATTCTTTCTTGTTCCTAGAGAGTACATACTTCCCCAACTCCAACATTCTTCACTACTCCTGGAAGACCTGTTCAAACCCATCTCTTCTGAAGTTCTCTATTTCAGATCATAATGGTTTTCTTGTATATTGTATTTCACTAACATTTCACTCAATTGATATTATATGTGCATTTGTCTCCCAGAAGAAGAGCCCCAAAAGGCAAGAATTATGTCTTGAATTATAAGTGGGTTCTCACTTAGAAGTTGAGAATGAGCAAACCACAAATTTGGGGTGTTATATACAAAAGGAAACTAGGAAACATAAATTGGATACAATATAAGAGAGACTACCCAAGGAAAACTATTATTTTTTACAGTCTCATAATCATAGGGTCATGTTTTTAGGAGAATAAGAAGTCTATCTACTGGGTGTGGAGATACACATCTGTAATTTCAGCACTCAAGAGGCTGAGGCAGGAGGATCACTGTGCATTTGGAGCCAGCTTGGGGTACAAAGTGAATTCAACACCAGCCTAAACTGCATAGAGAAACCCTGTCTCAAAAAGACAAAAAAAAAAAAAATGAATAAATAAAAAAAAATCGATGGCCAGATTTCTCAACAGATTAACACAGATGGTCATCAACTTAAAATAGAGTGGTGTTCCAATAAATCCATTGTATGTTAAAAATATCATGACATTACAATGCACTTAATACATGTAACTTACCAAATATTCAAGCCTAGCCACAGTACACTGCAGTACCACTTGATAATTTTCATGACCCAATGGAAACGGTGTCTCATTGATACTGCCAGTAAGAGTCTCATCATATCAATGATTCCATAAAAATCAAAATTCAAAGCGTGAGTATTATGTTCAGCCCACAGTAAAGTCGAAATGTTGTTAAGTCAAACCAATGTAAGCCAGAAATGGTGCATAGCAGCATTTCCTTCCCTGTGACAGACAGGCAGCTCGTAACAATTCCCAGGGACCTCTTGCTGCTGATATTCAGGCTCTTTTGCAATCTGCTCCCCATGAGTGTGGGCTGGACCTGTGCTTCTCCTGAATGGAATATGATGGAAGTGATGAAATGTCACTTCAGAGATGAAGTTATAAAAGCCTATGACTTTCTCTTATCTTTGTGTGTGCGTCTGTCTCTGTCTCTCTGTCTCTGTCTCTGTCTCTGTCTGTCTGTCTCTCTCTCTCTCTCTCTCTCTCTCTCTCTCTCCTGGTGTACTTATTTCATTGAAGCTAGCTGTCACACTGTGATCAATAGAGGGACGGTCTACATGGGGAGAAACTAAGCATGGCTTTAATCAACAGCTAAAGAACCATACTCCACAATATTCACATAAATCGACAAAGAAGAGGACCCTTTCCCAGCCAACACGTACAAGGACACTGGCCAATACCTTAAAAGAAGCCTTTTAGAGATACTGAGACAGTGATCCAGCTAAGCCTTGCTGAGATTCTTGACCTCCAGAAACTATGAGATAATAAAGTGTTGTTTGAAGCCAGTAAGTTACACAGCAGTATATAAGCAATACGCTCAAATAAGAAAACCAGATGGAAAATAATAAGCAGGGGATGAGTGGAGGGTCAAAAATTCTTACTGGGCCTTCCCAAGTATCCTTCCCTATATACAAGGAGATTAACGTGTTGGTCTGATCCAAGCCCATCCGTGAACAACCAAGGGCCAGCTTGGAATAGTGAGGTCTTCAGAGACATCCAGCTCACTGTGGAGCATGGCTTCACCAACTGACACACTTATATTTTTGTGTTCACTACATAGCCAAAGCTTTTGGATTAGGTCATAAATTAGCTGTATGGATGGCTCTTAAGAGTGATGTATGTGGCGAGAGATAGCTTTACACTGTTACCTGAACTTAGGAAGAGCCTTGAAAGTCATGCAAGTTTGGTTTGGATTTTATTCCATATGCACTAGAGAGACATATAAAGTTATGAGCAGATGAGGGCTATGAGATGGCCTGCTCTTTTATAAGCCAACTGTGGAAGCTGTTACAGCCAGCAACACACAAGCCACATTGATTTGGGAGGCATCAAATAAGCTAAGACCCCCTAGGCTCACATCTACCATTTAGGTGAACTGGGTTGAATGTACCAAAGGCCTGTGTGTTTGTTGTTTTTCTCTACAGTCTGTTCTTTTTTACATCAAAAGCTACTAAAATGCTAACTACTATTTCAACTTGAGCTTGGCACCAAACTTGAGAGCAGTAAACTGAGCATTCCTTCAGTGTAGGGTGTGAGAACATAAAGGAGGCTTCTCACACTGCGCCAAGGATGAGGATAAAGGAAAATGTGTCATTAAATTCAGTTTTGGCTGAGATACAGCTCAAGATCTATTCATTTCCCTCAGTGAAATGTGTTTCCTCCACAAAGAACATCACTCAGCTACCCGTTCTTACTTGTCTTCAAAAGAAGAGTCTGGCAGCCTCCAGAGCTGCCCAGCAGAGCCACACAGTGACCACCAAGAGCACAGTGAGGCAGGAACAATCCCTGAGGGTAGGATTCTAAGCCTTCCTGCTCCTGCACCCAGGAGGGTGTCTGCTGGCCCCAATCAGGATCATGGGCAAGGACAGCTGTTTGCCAGACTAACTACTACTGCCAAGGGCTAACAGTAACAGGAAAGAAAAGATAAGGGAAGGGCTACTACAGTGTGGCTGAGAGATTCAGGGCAGGGGAAACTTTGAAAGGAACTGGTGGCCCTAAGATGTGTGTACATGAGACTC
>NDGN011376446.1:0-12233 GCA_002564285.1 Tympanoctomys barrerae
GTGGGGGGAAGATACATCTGTATATGTAAGCAGGATGGTTCGGACAACCGTACTGTACATTTCTGCTGGTCTGTAAGAAGGAGCAGATAATGCTGATTTGTTTTGTCTCCTTTTTTCAGTTGTTGGTACTTTTTCTCTTCTTAATTTCTCATACATTTCTTTTTTTCTTTTCTTATTCCAAACTTGCATGCATGCATCTGGAAATATGAATGACTGGGTGGAAGACAACACAACGCATTGCAACAAATACTGTGAAATTTATATTACTTTGTTAAGTGAAGTTCTGTATCACTGATAATTTTATTTGCTTTTAATACTACTTTGTACTCTCTTTTAAAAAGTATAGTTTTTTTAAGGGCCAGCCAGATAGCTCAGCAGATTAAAGCACCTGCAGAGGCTGGCCGGAGGTTTGATAGTTAGGCCGGGGATATATAGTATTTTTTTAAAAACTAAAATACAAAACATAAAATATTTTAAGCAGCAAAAACCTAAATTCCATTGCATAAGCCCAAAATCCTCTGTCAAGTTTTTAAGCCACATTTCTATAGGCTGGTACTAACCTTCACTTAAGCACCCTACCAATAACGTTAACGCATGTGTCCTACAAGCCATATCATCTTTGAAATGAGTTTTCCTATCTGTTCTCTTATTTACCTTCATTGTTTTTCAATTATCTATTTGCTTTGTGCCATGTAGAAGAAATCAAAGATTTGAAGGTACCATCCATTTAGAGGTATTAGGGTTGGTTGGTTGTTTTTCAGATATCAGGGATCAAACTCAGGACCTCGCACTTGCCAGGTAGGCACTTATGCCACTGAGCCATCTCCCCAGCATCCCTTGTATTATGAAGCTTGGACCTTACCAGTATAGACACAGGCAGCATTCTGTTACAATTCCTATAGTACAGATACGTCCCAGGGACTAGTGGAGTAGAGGGATGAGTGTGATTCATTTTGAGTAAGGGTTCAGAAAGGCACTATTGACCTAGAACGATGAGCAGAAATTTGCCGGTCTATCTTTTGTGCGTGTGGGAGGGAGGGTGCTGGGGATTGAACTCGGGACCTTGTGCTTGCCAACCAGGTACTTATGCCACTGAGCTATCTTCCCGGCCCTGCCACTCTAGAAAGGAGAAGGGTTAGGGTTAGGGCTGGGCTTGCAGTTAGGGTTAGGGTTATAGTTAGGGTTAGTGTTGGGGTGGGTACCGTCTTTTCTCCTCCATGTAACTTAGTGGTGTCCTTCTTACTCTCAGCCACTTCTGCGTCATAATTACCTTGTCACTCAAAGTCAGAGCTTGGATCTACAAATGCGCCGTGCTTCCAGCCTGCTTCACCCAATTTAGACTTCACCCACAGTGCACGTCGTTTGAATTATTTTTTCCATTTGCCTTTTGTGTCACTGACAAACACAATGTTCTTACAAAATTCACCTAAGCTCCCTTGACTTGCCTTCTCTTTAGTGAAACAGAAAGCAACATCAGATGTCTCTGAAGTCCCCTCCATTCATAATACAAAGAGATTGGAATCGGAGAAAGCTAGAGTTTCACTGGATTGCCAGCTCCCTAAAGGCAAGGATAACTCACAAGCTTCTGTGTGCTTTCAGGAAAAAAAATCTTGGAAAGATTTAACAAGTGCATTTGTGTTGCCAGGATAAAGCGCAATTGACACTAATGAGCATGTGACACTCAAGTAGCCAAAAAGAAAGCCACTCACATGCGCTGCGCTTACTGCTGAGCTCTACACCGACAGCCCCAACACTGATGGGCTGGAAGGAGAACAGCCCTGTCATGGGTATGGATTATGGTGAATGAACATCATGCCTAAGAGACCTGTCCCTAGGTCCTCCTCTGCTGAGAGTTGTAGACCCACCAACACTACGATAAGGAAGGACGTTATGCAGCAACTGCAAAATGCACGATACTGAGAAGGGTTGTTTATTTGCATCCTATTTCTTCTCCTGTTCTCTGCAGTGCCGATACTTTTTTTGTTTGTTTGTTTTTTTAAAGGTTTTTTAGTTAATTTTATTGAGAGACAAATAGCAATGAGATAGTTTCAAAACCAACTAATAGGACAGTTTCAAGAATTAATACACTGCATATAGTTGTCTTCATAGTGGTTATTCAGAGTACAAGATGCAGGCATGATATCCTGTCCAAACACTATTAGTATAAATCTTTCTTCTCAGTGAATTAAGAGAAAGTGGCTGTATATCTATCCTATTTTGTATATAGACACAAAATGGTCCTTCATTTGTATTCCCTTTTTTGTTTAGTTTTGTCAGAGATGACCATTCCATTTCCATTTAAATATTGTAGGTGAGTAAACATAGCAAGCTGTCATCAATTGTGAAGAGAAGAAATGGGACTATTTTCCTTAAAATCATAAGTGCTTTTAAGAGAAGTTTTATTGTAATTAATGCATTCTGGAAAATGTCCGTTATCTTTAATAATAGTATCATTTGGACTCTGAGTCAATCTTCACTCTGCCTCTGTGCATGGAGTAAGAGGTTCAAATCTCCAGGTTTTTATTGTGAAACTGCAAAGAATCTTGTCTCAGAATGTAAATTGTAAATGTAATACAAATTGACAAATTCACATAAAAATAACAGAAAGCCAAAGCCTCAGCAGAGCACTGATGACCTGGGGAGATAGCTCAGCAGTCTAGGTGCCTGCCTGACAAGCACAAGGTCCCTAGTTTGATCCCCGGTACCACATGCAGTGCTGGGCCTGGAACTGGGCGTGGTGGCACATGCCTGTATTCCCAGCACTAGGAAGGCTGACACAGGAGGATCACTACAAGTTTGAACTGCATATCAACACCCTGTATCAATCAAAAAAAGAGCACTGAGGGCTGGCCAGATAGCTCAGCAGACTAAAGTGCCTGCTTAGAGAGTTGCAGGGACCAGAGTTCGATCCCATGTGCCATGCTGGGTTGGCCCCTATGGTGTGCTGAGACAGGTATTGAGACTGGGTGTCATGGAGCACACCTATAATCCCAGTGCTTGGGAGGCTGAAAACAGGGGGATCACTATGAGTCCGATCTGTATAGTGAGACCCTGTAGACTCTGTACAAAATACATAAAAAAAAGAAAGAACACTGTTAAGGAAGCTCAGAGAGGGTAGAGGTTGGGGCAAAGAGACAAAGACCTGGATTTGAGAACAAGTTCTGTTCTTCAAACACTGTTGTTACTTTAGGCATAGCATTACACTGAGTTTTGTAATGTTATCTGTTTATTCTCAGGCAAGATACACATTTAATATACTAAAGGATTTACACAGGGAGCAAATGAAATATTTACAAAATGATATTTTCTACCACCTTGGTAGTATTTACTGTTTTCTTCCCATTCCACGATGCTTTTGACTTTCCTTTCTGAGGACAGCGACTAAATTGCAATAGAGAGAAGTAAAGATAAGTTTGGAGATAGCTCTCTGACTGTAAGAAGTGAGAACCCATGAAATATGGTATCCAGGAGAAATTCTAGAATATTCTTTCCTGGATGTCTGTAGGAAAATGTCAGCAGTGGTTTCTGGAGGGTGTCTGTGGTAGTCGTTTACAGAAGTTGAGGGGTGAACCACTGAACCCCACTGAAGCAATGCTAACCTTCTTTTGAGAACCCAGTTGTCTGCCAGTGGCGGAAGGCCCTGACACTACGTTCACTGGTGCTGTGAAGGGCAGCTTCATGCAATCAACAAATGTTCTCAGTTGCACTCGTGAGAAATGACTCACCTGGTTGCCTCCACTCTTAGGATTCACAAATACAAGCAATGGCTTCATGAGAGGTGACGAGATGGGCTTGATCACAAAAGGGCGGCCTTTGTTTTCCTGCTGGGAGAAGCGAGTGGTGCTTGTGAGCACAGGTATTCACCCCGCAGAGGAAACCCCCAAGCAGAGGGCTGAGAACCACAGCCAGCCATCACCATCCGTCCGAAACATTCAACCATGCTTTTGATTTTCCTCTGTGTGCTCTAAGACCCCCAGAAATGTTAGCTGTCTTGAGTCTATCTTCCCTTCTGTACCTTCTCAGCTTCTATCTGATACCATTTCTAGACAAACACACATGCTCTGACTCTGGAGTAGCAGAAAGCAGATCTGCTGTGTGTTTATATATACTTATTTAGGACAGAAAATATCCCACGATGGAGTGCAACGAATGAGAAAAGAGAGCAAAAAGTGGTGAGAACTACAAGACTTAACACATTTTCAGCTCCAGGAAAGAAGCTGTCTTTCCCAGGGTCATAACTGGGAGACACTTACTTCGGCTCCTCTTTTACTGGCCTTTCTTTTAAAACTTGTTCTCTTCTTCTTCCGGTTTGAAGCCTTCAGGGAGTTCTGTAGGGGAAGAAGGAAATGCTGAGCTCGGGGCCGACAGGTGGCGCGCGTCCATGCAGGGCCATGTGGCGGGGACGGCAGCACATGCTGTAGACTGCATGCTTCTCATGCTTTGACACTTCCAAGCCACTGCTCATGGGTAAGCCACAGACAGAAACCAGTCGAGTGCTTCAGAGTGAGTGACGAACCCCACCACATGGAGGGCAGGGAGCTGGGGCCCGGAGGCTCTCGTGGACTCACATAACAACACATGTTATACCTGCCAACCCTCCCAGTAAAAATGGAAGAATCCCAAATTCTCTGAGGGGCTCCAGTCTCCCGCCCAACCAGGTCCGTCTCCCGCCCAACCAAGTTCAAGTTCATCTCCTGGTATGGAGATCACCTATGTAGAAATGTAAAAAAGGAGGCCATTTTTCATGTGTTTTTTTTTTTTTTCTTTCATTTGCTTACATTTTTTTTTAATGGTCTGTTCTAGTCATTTCCATAACATGACTCTTGACCACAGAGGAAAGCCACAATCCAGCTGCTTATGAACCCAGATGTCAGGCTCACCTTAAGTGACTTAAGAGCTGTGGGTTGGCAATCCCTGCTTTTTCTCTCTTTCTCTTACGGCCCCTCAAGCTCAAATCCTCCCTCCCCTACTATCCCTTCATTTCTCCTCCTCACAGAAGTGCCTCAAACTTGTTGAAAGACAGTGATCCCTGCATTTATTTTCCATTTCTAAGAATTTGATGGACTACAACTCAGTAACTACTTCCTATGAGGCATAATAGTTGATACAGATACTTTTAGAGAACAGTCACAACTTGCTGGTTGAAGACAAGGCAAAATCAAACTTAATTAGCAGAGTCAAAACTTAATTAGACCGCAACTTCACAAAGGCACGATATTACTGACCATATTACAGATGTTTGACCAAGTGGTGAGAGCCTGAAATGTAGAATTCTTAGCTTAGAAACTTACATTGGTATGCACATTTGTTCGAGCAGTTCAGTTTTCAAAACAGCCTGAAGAAATTTAGGTATCATTTATTCCACTTTTTAAAGTATTTTTTTATTAAAAGCATTCAAAATAAACTTTAGCTTACAAACATTAACACACAAAAGTTAAAAGAATTCAACCTCCTTCGCTTTTATTTTACTTTTATTCTGATTTAGGTGGAAAAGTCAATATAGGGTCTTGGTTCACCAACGAGGAATGAGGATGAGGGAAAATGTCAAGAACCACCATATGCCCCAAGCATTTCTTCCCCATCAGATTAGAAGAAAGTGTCTCTGGGGTCTAGAGTCTCAGCAGCAGAGGTCCAGAAGTCCGGGGATGCTGTAGACCTCGGGTGATTCCTCGTGTTCACCGTGGTCAACACATTCCATGAACTTTGGTCTGCAAGGTCTAATTTCCTACTAAATGGATCTTTTACAATGCCCATCTCTCTTCTGCATTATGAAAGCATGCGTATACTTTGTTAAATTTCAGTTCGTGTAAAAGGTGTGAAAAATGATCTGGCATCTTTAAACATGTAACCAGTTCCATGGCCCAAGAAAGAGGATGGAAATTGAAGCAGAGAGAATGAGGTGCATGGCCAAGGTTTTAAAATGCTCATGTCCGGGCCCCATCAAATGCTGTTTTAAAATCTTTTTTGAGTGAAGCTCAAGCATGAATACATTTTAAAACCTCTCCGGGCAGTTCTGTTACACAGCTGGCCACGAGAACTTGCCTTTGAAGCGAACAAGAGCAAAATGAGGAGATGTCCACACCACAGTAAAGCAGAAGATCAACATGAGGTAGCATGAGTTTGGTCAACTCGGTTGGAATCCTCCCTCTCCCTATTACTAGATAAAGGACCTTGGCTAAGTCAGTTATGCTAGCGAAACTACCATCTCCTCATTCAACAATGAACTTATCATACCTACTTCACAGGACTGTGGTGAAGTTTAAAGGAAAAGAGTTATGTGAAGCAGTGAGCTTGGTCCCCATCCCCTGGTTGGCATTTCCTAAAAGGTTAGTTGCCTTGTTCACGGCACCTAGAAGGAACCTTTGGCACAGGGCAGGGATTCCATGATTGTGGAGCAAGGAGTATCACTGTATTACACAGCACTTACTGAGCTCCTCTCACTCCCTGCTAGCTCCTTGGTAGCGTGAGCTGTTTCGTTGCCCAGAGCAGCGCAGGATGCCAAGTGCGGGATGACACTTTGGACCCTCAGACCCTGAGAGCATCAACAAGTAAACCCTAAAAGACACTTCTACTGGATGAGGCCAAGACCGTAACGCAAGCTTTCCACACTCGTCTGACCATCGCATTCAGAGTATTTCAGGTGAAGGCAATGATCAAGCAGCCTTGTGGCCTGGGGAGTTTGAAAAAATATTTGAAAATAAGCACTGACATCTGAAAACAGGCCAAGTGAGGACATGAGCTCTCACAGGGAACAGAGGAGCACAAGAGCCTTCTTAGCCCAGATGTAGCCTCCCAACACTGCTGCGACCAATGCATCAGAGACCTGCTTCACAGAACCTGAAGGGGGAAAGATCAAGCTCCAGGTGACTCACAGTAGCTGAGCGCAGCTAGTGAGACCTCAGTGTACAGCCGCAGCACGGCCAAGCAACAAGAATAAAACGTGTGGGATTTCTCAGCACACCTCAGGATTCCCAAAGCACCCTTGTGTCCGTGTATGAATTTGCCTGTTCCTAAATACCTTGCTTCTCATAGTAGGCGGTGTAATTCAGTGAGGAAGAGGTGGGTGTGAAAGCATACGCGAGGCTGTGTTCCTGCCGTGAAAAGAGAAATCAGCCACTCAAGCCAATCTATAGTACCCATACTATGCCTGGATCAGTACTGCTGCAAGGTTCAGTAAGATTAGCATGCTTTTCAAGAATGTAAAGATGATGTGACATGAAAAATTATTATGAAGCCTTGTTGGCCACAGAGGCAGGAGACCTGTGATACTCAGCCTATGTTCTGAAACAAAGCCTGTCTGTTACACCAAGGGCAGCTAGCTGAACTGCACAAAGGGCTCCTTCTGCAAGATCAACACTATCTGAAGAGTGGTGTCTGCATTTTTCTGACTTCAGCTGGAGTCACCCCATACACATTCTGTGCTTACTCTTTCATTAAGACACAGATTAAAAAAAAAAAAATAGATGCTTTTTGTTTCCTTTGACCAAGTATCTGGGCAATCTTACCTTGCCACAAAAGTAATCCTATCCAAAAAAAAAAATCCCTGTCAATCTGACTCCTTCCTGGGATGTGAATGGATATAGATGAATTGCTCAACTGTTAATGAGAGTGTAGCTCTTATTACTCTTGAGGCATTTTTTCAGGTTATGGAATCACAAATAACTCATTGTAATGAGATCTAAAAAGAACAGACTTATCACTCCATCATCCCAAAGGAAGTCTTACCCCACGCTATCCTGCATAAAGCTCTGACACGTCATAAGCGGGAGAAGCACGGGCTCTGCCTATCCAAGGGTGTTCTTCCTGTCTGCCTCAATTGCACCACTAGAACAAAGATGACTGTGAGGCAAGTGAAAGAATAAAGAAAACGCAGCCTCCCAGCTCAAGATTGCGAGCACTTGAAAGAGGCGTATTTTGCTAGATCACAAGAAGAAACAGAATTAAAGGAACTGCTTGAGCAAGTTTGAGGAATACTGTCATCTACTGCATAAAATTAGCTCTTTCGTTTCATAGGTCTCCAGCATTCCAAGATTATTGAATCGTAAGGGATTTAAAAACTAGGGCTGAGAAGGAATAAATCCAGCACTGTTTTTAAGTATCATCTTAGAAGTTATATACAGGGCGAGGGAGACAGCTCAGAAGAATAAGTGCCTGCCTGGCAAGCGCAGGGTCCTGAGTTCAATCCCTGGTCCCGCAAAAAGAAAGAAAGAAATACATTTCTACCAGGAGTGAAATGGGTATATAGACATTGATACTTCCATAATACAGGCTATAGACAGTACTTTAAAATGTGACTTCTGAGCTGGAGACATGGCACAGTAGAATAAGAGCTTGCCTGGCATGCGCTTATTCCGCATGATAGTTTTGGAGCCCACAGCAAAAGAAATCATTTGGTCCCTAGTTCTGAAAAGAAAAAAACTCCCAAAAAAGAGACTGGGCATGGCGGTGCATGCCTATAATTCGAGCTCTTGGGAGGCTGTAAACAGGTGGATCACTATGAGTCCAATCTAGTAGTGACACCCTGAGCACCCTGTAGACCCTTCCCTAAAATACAAAAAGTAAATAAATAAATAAATGTGACTTAAGTTTATATGGACTTACATAGGCTTTTCCCTAATTCATTTTACACTAGGAAGGCAAATCATAAAGGATTCTGGGCAGAATGCTGCTGTGTAGTAAAACTCTGCACCCCTGTGCTCACAGCGGCTCTGCCTGCTTTTATTGGTGCATTCCATGTATGTAAAGTGAGAGTAAAAATTCTATTCAGAAATACAATGGAGTATCTATTGTACCTTTCAGATTTTAATTACTCTTTCCGGTTCTCACACTAGCATGATTATATGACAGTTGCACATGTGGATTTTTACTTACCAGTACAGTCTCTAGTTGTATCCACTTATCTACGAAAGCCTTGACTTTATCTTTTTTTTTTATTTTGAGGAAATAAATGGCAAAATATCATTCATCGAAATAATTTTTTTTAATTTTAGGACAGGGGAGATAGCTCAGTGTCTTAAGCACCTGTCTGAAATACCCAAGGACCTGGGTTCAATCCCTGGTACTACATGCTGTGCCAGCCCAGGAACCCTGGGCGAGCCATGCTGGCCACCAAAACAGGGCATGGTGGTGCATGCCTGTAACCCCAGCACTGGGGAGGCTGAGACAGGAGGATCACTACAAATCTGAGCTGCATAATGAGACCCCATGCCAAATAGAAAGAAAGAAAGGAAGAAAGAAAATGAAATTTTAAGCATTTACTGTAAATTTTGATTGTACTCCCTGTGGCTTTATTTGATACCCTGTACTTTTCACAGTCAACAGAAGATAACAAGAGGTAGGCTTTAGTGAGGATTTCTAGTGAGCCAGGTGCTATGCGACATGTGGTATTATGAACTAGGAGCTAGCATCAGCTACACTTTGAGTGCAATAAACTAAAACAGAAGGGCTAAGCTGCTCAATGTTATATGGATTAGTAACTGGAACATCAGGGCTAAGGACCCAGGCAGTGTAGCCTCCAAAGTCAGAGCTCTGAAACCCTCAGGCCGTACTCCCCCAACTCGTCCTACATGAGCTCTTCAGCAGAATACAGTTCGCTGCTTAACCCTCATGACAGTTTTGGAGCCCGCAGCAAAAGAAATCATCAAAATGTTTAAAGTTATGTGATACAGTGATACAGTAAGGCACATCAGTAACAACATGATTTTCAAAATCATCGCTCCTGGTTTCCAACCTGTCTCAAACTATGCAATAAGTTTATGATTGTTGGCAACGTATTTTTTTCTGTGCCTCGTTTCCTTAGGTATTGAGTGGAAAAGAGAGAACACTTGCTTATGGGTTACTAAGATGATACATAATACGTACTTATCACTCATATTCCTAATACATATAATGCATTTGATAAATGTTAGCTTTCATCCTCATTTTTACAGTCTTTTCAGTCCTAGAAGAAAAAAAAATGAATGCTGAATAACAAATTTGGACTGTAGCATCCAGACTGTGCTCTGCAAGTGCCACCTCCTATTAAAGAGAACCAAGTTTCTTTAGAGAAATTGATGATTCTAGGTATGGACACAAAACATGCAAGTTGATTATGGGTATGCCGTCAGTCCTCCAACCAAAGAAGCTACCAAAAACTTCCTGATCCATGGTAAGAGACAGAAGCCCCTGGGAAGAGGACACAACTGGCCAAAGATGAAGGAAAACAAGTAGAAGAAGGAAGACAATGAACTGAAATTCGTTGTGTTTGAGTGCATCCACCCACATAAGATCTGTGAAGCCTGTAATGATGATCTGTAAAATCAACCACAATAATGCTTAGATGTTGCTAAGACATCAACGTATGATGGAAATTAACTAATTAAGGTGCTTTGGCAATCATTTGCCATATGTTTCTTGTAATAAGGGAAAGATCTCTTTATAGAAAAACCAACACTAAAAAGTGAAAAGGAATAAACACTGAAAAACCACCCTTTGTTACAATTATGCAATAATAGAGTTTGGAAGTAATCCTTAATAGTAACACAACAGGTGAAAGAGTATGATGGACATATTAGGATGATAATTCCCAATCCCACTGATCCATTATGACATCACTAATACTGAAAAGCCCTGATATTAGGTTTCTTTGATGGAAATACATATAAATGTACAGCATCTCCCAAGCACTCCTTCTATCAAAGTTAAACCTGAATCTATGTTGCTACGTATAAATTTTAGCTTATGTGGTATATGAATAATAAGAAAAAATCATTTTAAAAACATAACATGACTGCAATTAGACAAAAATCAAAGTATGGCAACTTCTACAGCAGAAGTAACTCAAATTATTCAACATATATATGACATGAAAGATTTGGGACAGTGTTGTCAATTTAAAAGAGACTTAAAGTATAGTCAACAAATGACAGTTTGAGACTTTGGATTTTGATTTGAAAAACTTATTTTAAAAAGATAGTTGAAAGCAATCAACAAATTTTTAATAAATAATTCACTGTGATGCGTGAGGCAAAGTTGTACACCATTATCGTTTTAAAATATGATTTAGAAAAACAAAAGATTTATAGACTCAATTGCATGTTAAGATTTACTCCAACGTACTCTTGCAACAGAAAATAAACTGGTTTGTATGTGTGTGTGCGGTGGGGGAGGGTTCTCCAGATGAGTAGATGATAAGGCTGGGAGGAAAGGGAGGTGGTTAAGAGAAGGTCACTGGAGGGATCCTGGTGGTCAGGGAGCTGTCAGCACCTTAGTAGTGAATTTGTACTGCAGGATCTAATCATGAGGGGATCCTGCCAAGGGTCCAAGGGACTTGTATATATTACTTCTAATAGATGCATGAAAAGCCAAAGAAAGAAAGAAAGGAGAGAGAGAGAGAGAGAGAGAGAGAGAGAGAGAAAGGAATTCAAAGGGAAGAGAAAAAATGGAATGGCAAGCAATAAATAGAAAAACCAATCATTATAGAAAAATCCAATACAAAACTTTTCATTTTATTCAAAATTTCTATGATAAAGCTTTTGTTTTAAATTTTAGAAGAGTAAATTTAACACTTCTCTGCAGAGTAGATTCATCTTCTGGTTTTTCCTAACTTTTCTGTTTCAAGTTTTTCAAAATCTCACACCACTAAGTCATCCCACATACACTTACTAGTTTTTCCATCTAAAATACTGTTTTTGCTTTCACTTCCAAGGATAAGGCCCCTGTCTGTCTACCACAGTCCCTCCACAGCCACTCCTGAGAGGCCTCTTACTCCTCTCTGGTCAGTGTCTCTTCACACCTTTTACCTCAGCCCTCTAATCTCACTACCTCATGTAGGCAGTTTTGGATGTAGAGCCTCTGCTAAGTATGTTCTCTTCCCTGCTACTCTTTACCTTCTTCAGTGACCTAAATCACACCCATCTTTTAAAAAAAAAAATCCATGTCCTCCTGAAGCCCCCCCCCCAATTGTTAAAATAACTCTAGTGATCTTCAGAGCAAGGATCTTGTGCTGCAACACAATGTTTAAAAGACTTTCTGGGGCCAGGGAGATAGCTCAATAGAATAAGAGAAGGAGAATGAGGAGGAGGAAGAGGAGAAGGAGGAGGAGGAGAAAGAGAGGAGGGGGAGCGGAGGAGGGGAGGAAGAGGGACCAGAGGAGGAGGGGGAACAAGAGGGGGAGGAAGGGAAGGAGGAGAAGGAGGAGGAGGAGAAGAAGGAGAAGGAGAAGGAGAAGGAGAAGGAGAAGGAGAAGAAGAAGA
>NDGN011376463.1:0-12813 GCA_002564285.1 Tympanoctomys barrerae
TTTTGCGGAACCGGGGATTGAACTCAGGCCCCTACGCTTGCTGCCAGGGAAACGCTTATTGCATTGAGCCATCCCCCTGGCCCCAGTGTGCATTTTCTTGAAACCAACAAAATCTAGCTGAACGCCAAGGTATAGCCACAAGTTAAGACAGGTGTGTGTGTGTGTGTGTGTGTGCATGTGTGTACTCATGTGTGCGCGTGCATGTGTGTGTGTGTGCGCACATATACATGTACACTTGCACATGCATGTTTTCTGGTTAGCAGATTTTTGCGATTTGTTTTCAGCACACTTGGCACACTGTAGAGATGAATAGTTACCGAGCTCCCTCAAGCCTCAGCGCTCTTAGGGCTTTAAGAAGGTGTCAGCTGCGGAGGCTCACAGCTGACTCCTCCTAGGAGGTGGAGCTGGCCGGGAGAGGCTCACAGGCTGAGCCCGTCCCTGCTCGCACTGTTCTCCCTGCTTCCTGCTCTCCGTGCTGTGAGCAGCTCTCCTCCCCCAGCCCTTCCACTGTGATGTCCTGCCTGGAGCCGGCTAACCGTGGACTGAACCTCTACAAACCGTGAGCAGCAATGAGCCTCTCCTCCTCTCAGCGGTGCATGTCGGGCACTGTGTCTGGGGGCTGAGAAGGTGACTAAGACATCCACATAGTCAGGGCCATCGCCTTCCCCAGTAAACCTGTTTTGTGTGAACACTACAGAGAGGATGAAGTGAAAACAAGCATCCATCAAGCAGCACCGCTCCGGGGCCTCAAGAGCCCACAGCAGGGCATTCGTACTGGCTCCTGAGAGGGGCCCTGCTCTGCTGGCAGCCCTGGCTGGTACTTCTTCCAAGGTACTTATAACCAGCTGCAGGCTGGATGCTTTCGATCTACATTTGTGCCCCTCCTAAGAAGTCACATCTCCAGTTCACTGCCTGCCCCTCGGGCACCCGTCGTGGTCTATGACTAGGGCCTTGGGAAGCACCTGGCATTGCAGGGAGAACCGGAACAGAAGTGGAAATCCAGGGCCCCTTCTCCCCTGTGGCAGTCTCCTGCTGCTTGAGCAGAGAAAGACGCCTGTTTGGATCTTGGAGGAGTTTCCAAGGTTTCTATCAGTGAAATTTAAAAGCCACTTACTACTGTTTCTTTTATATTCAATAAATCATAAAATATATGTATATACTATGTTGGTCCTGCTTTTCACAGCATCCAGAGCAGCCCCAAGGAGCGGCTTTCTGCCCTGACCTCCATCCTATAGCCAGAACCATGTGCACCATCATGGCTGATCACGCTATGGCAACCTGATGAAGAACCACCCATGGGATGAATAAAGCACACCTCTGGGCGTGTGGGTGTGGGTGGTGGAGGTGGCCTGGGTATGTGTGGGTGGTAGAGGTGGGCCTGGTATATGGGTGTGGCTGGTGGAGGTGGGCCTGGGCGTGTGGGCGTGGGTAGTAGAGGTGGGCCTGGTGTGTGTGTGGGTGGGTAATAGAGGTGGGCCTGGTATGTGTGGGTGGTAGAGGTAGGCCTGGTATATTGGTGTGGCTGGTGGAGGTGGGCCTGGGCATGTGGGCATAGGTGGTGTAGATGGTCCTGGGTATGTGGGTGTGGGTGGTGGATATGGGCCTGGGTGAGGGAGATAGGTATCGGAGATGAGCCTGGGTGTGTGGGGGGAGTGGTGGAGATGGGTCTGGGTGTGTGGGCGTGGGTGGTGGAGATGGGCCTGGGCATGTGGGCATGGGTGGTGGAGATGGGCCTGGGCATGTGGGCGTGGGTGGTGGAGATGGGCCTGGGCATGTGGGCGTGGGTGGTGGAGATGGGCCTGGGCGTGTGGACATGGTGCGTGAGGATGGGCCTGGGCATGTAGGTGTGGGTGGTGGAGATGGGCCTGGGCATGTGGGCCTGGGTGGTGGAGATGGGCCTGGGCATGTGGACATTGTGCGTGAAGATGGGCCTGGGTACTCCCAAAGGTCCAGGCCCTCCCTTTCAGGCACTGTTCTGCTGCTCCGCCTCCTGGCTGCCATGCACTGTGCAGACTCTCCTCTGCCACCCCGTGCACCATGATGCTCCTGCCAAGGAGCCTGTTGACCACGGACTCAATCCCCTGGAACCATGAGCCACAGTAAACTCTTCCTCCTCACGTTGTGGTTGTTGGGTGTTGTGGCTTGGTGACATGAAGGCTGACTAATACAGAAAACTGGTACCAGAGACATGTGGTCAAGAAGCCCGTGTACAGTGGGCAGGTCACGCCCCCATGACCCACCCGGACGCATCCCATAGGTGCTTCTTAATCCAGGGCAGTCAGCACATCAGGATTAACAGTCACAATCACCACCTGTTGATTCCACATCCAAGCACCTCGCCTTAAGCCATACCTTGTCGCCAAATACAGACAACACCAAGTCCACGATTCTGCTTAACATCACCATCCTGCCGAAACCAGCAATGCAATGATCACCTCCCCAAAGTCCACACTCCCAGCATTTTTCACAAGCCAAGTCTTTTCAGAGACTTAAGGCAAACTCCTAGTTGCAAGCCTAAGGAAAAATATAAAACAAGTCACATAATTCCAAGCTACAATGTCAAAGGGTAAACATTCACATTTCTGAGGGAGGAACGGGGGAGAGAAGAGAATCCCACCATAGTAAGTCCTGCAGCTACAGCTTGGCATCTAGATCACAAGATGGTGAGCCGAGTGTTCCAGCGAGCGCTGATGGCCCCAGCGCATGGCCTTGCCGGCTGCAGGCCTCCCGGCCTGTCTTGCAGGCGGGCGCCATCCGTAACTTGCAGCTCTGCTCACAGTCCGTATTCCTGCTATCTCCAATTTCTAGGAGGCGTCATCCCCACAGCCTACACACTGCCTTTCAGGGCTCCTCGCCTGGCTTCCCAGGCCTTCCTCTGAAGGCCGAGTGTGAGCCTCCACGGTCCACAACACTTCTATTCTGCACGCCAGAAAAACCAGAACCATGTGAAACACAGGAAAAATGTAGAACACAGGAAAAATAATGCCAAAATCTACTGTTAGTGGAAGCAGCAGCCGGGCCCCCTGGACTGTGGCTGCAGCAGCCTCTGAGTGCCCGGATGGCTGGGCACAGAGAACCGAGTCCTGGGGAATCAGTTTCCTCGCAAGCTGCTCTGGAGCAGGTGGACAACTTCTGTACCTGCGAGCTGCAGGGAGTGGGGTCTTGCCGTCCCAAGGTTCCTTCACGTCACCTTTCTTCTCAGGCCTCTGCATGAGTTACTTGGCTGGTTTTTCAAATACTTTTAGTCTCTTAGCAGCTGTACTTTCTCTGGCCCAACTTTAACATGTGTCCTTCCTGCCAATATATAAGTTCTTCAAATTCCCTGCAACACTTTTACCCCCAGTCCTCACTGCAAACCTGACTAAGAGGAGCCAGCAGCCACTATGTCACAGTCTGAAAGTTAACATATTTTAAAATTTCCTATATCCAGTAAATTTTTTTTTTTTTTTTTTTTTTTTTTGCAGTACTGGGGATGGAACTCAGGACCCTGCACTTGCTGGGCAAGCGCTTATTCTACTGAGCTATCTCCCTGGCCCTTCCACCCAGTAAATTAGTCCACTTCCTTGAAGTTAGGTCCCCTGCAAAATCTCAGGACACAGGAAAAATGTAGATAAGCTTTCTGTCAGAGTACAGCACACAATCTGTAGTCCTAATGCCAATGGAATCTTTGCTCCTACCAGAAACCTGCCGAGCCCAGCTCTTGCGGGGCGCTCTCCTGCCAGCAGCCTGCTCTGCCCTCTGAGCAGGCCCGCCCAGCAGGCTCTGCCTTCAGCACCGAAGGTTTCTCTAGGTGGCAGGCTTTCCCAAGCGCCTCCTGCAAGCCAGGGCCGAGGGCCTCTGCGCCACAGGGCACTAATTTTCTGTACCAGTCAGCTTTGCTGCCTCGAGGCGCAGTGCCTGATATCCACAACCTAAAGCAAAATTTAATCTGGCTCAGTTTCAAGAGATTCTGGTCGTGCCCATCAGGGTTCCAGGCCAAAACCTCCAGGTTGGGAGGGAATGCTGGGGCGGGCTGCTCACCTGACGGATGATCAGCAGTCAGAGTGGGCACCAGTGTCAGGGAGAAAAGGCTTAGGACCCTCAGAGAGCGGCTGAGGTCACAACTCCATAACCCAGCTGACACCAGGAGCCGGCATTGCTAATCGGCCAGGCTAGGCGTGGCTTAATTGAACCAAGGTGACAGATCAGGACTAACAGTCACAGTACTTTAGCTTTATACAACATTTATTTATTTGTTTATTTATTACAAAGATTCCAGCTAACAGTTTGCCTTGAGTCTCAGAAAAGACTTGGACTTCTGAAAAATGTTGAGCCTGTTAAGTCTATGGGGAGGGAACTGGTACATTCTGGGTTGTGTGCCACGTTAGGCACAACCACAAACTTGCCGTCATCTTTATTTAGAGGTGAAATGTGGTTGAAGAAGATGTCTTGCTGTCAAGCTGAGAAGCAGAGGATTGTGACCATTGCCCCAGTATGTCAACCTGGCTGGGCGAAGAAACGCCCAGGAGCACCACGCCCCACGGTCCCATCACCTTCCGCCACACACTGGAGACTTCTGTCGACATTTCAGGTCTAAACCGCAACACCCAGGAAGCCTCGTCCATCTTCATCTAGCTCTAATCTAATTGTCCTTAGAAGAAATTGCAGATCTGGAGCTGCAAAGAAGACAAAGGCTTGATAACCAGGGACCGTTCTCTTGAAACCGTGAACCAAATTAAACCTTGTACTTGAGGGGTGGATCTCAGGTATTGTGCCACATGTAGTCATCTTGGAGGACATTAGGGAGGCATCCAACATCCGGGACACGGATGCCCACTACTCGCCCAGCAAGTACACAGCATCGCCCACCCTGACTGTCCCTGCGCTTTGCAGAGCGAAGTACTGTCCAAAGAGCGGTGACTGTCCATACGTCTTCTGTTCTGAAGGGTCACAGTGGCGATAACTGCAACAGGAGAAAGGGCGCTGTGAGTCCAGGCAAGCAGAGGCTCAAGCCCAAAAGCTGGCGCCACGCACGGGCTGAGGCCGGGTCCACAGCCCTGGCCCCACGTGCACAGCCTGGTCATGGGACCGTGCCTCTGAAGCTGGCCAGCCAACTGTCAGCCGGGGTGCAAAGACAGGAGCGCAGCCCAGACTGTGTCCCCCGCGTCTCTACAGGAATGATCCTTGTCGGCACTGGGATGGAAGGTAGTTTGGCTGAACAGGTCTGACCGCTTGCCCTCAGCGTCCTCCTCCTGACCTGGGGTGCTGCAGGCACAAGACTCTGTCCTGCAGGACAGGGAGCCCTGGGGACAGATCCACGTCCCACCCCCCATCCTGTTCAAGCCAGTGCTGGCCAGGGAGGCCACTTGCAGCCCACAGCTCCTTGGTGACTGGACACGTGGAGGGACACCCTGTGTGGGAGGATCTTTTCCAGGTAGAAAATCAAGGAGTGCAGGAAGAAGGCCCAGGGGCGGCCAGCCCGCCCCTAGCCTTATGTGGGCATACTTAAAGGACCACAGCTGGAAGCACTAATTTCATTCTGTTTTGCATTTAAAAGAGAAACTTTTCAAAAATAAAAAAATAAAACTATTGCAACACTCAGGCCGGGTGATGCTCTCCAAATGACAAGAGACTGGAAAGCTGGGGTAGGTCGGTTGGGAAGCTCCTCCAGAGCTCCTCAGACCCCCGACTGAGAGCGCCCTAGGGTACAATGGCTGCGCCCCGCCCATGCGTACTGCCGCCCTCAGAAAAGCGCTGGTGGACTAATGAATGAATAAAAGACAAATGAACACTGGGGCTGCTCCTCCTGCGCTGTGACTGCAGGGCGTGGACCCGGCGAACCCAGGTGGGGCCCAGGCGCAGCTCAGCGCAGCTGGCAGCACAGACGCGGAGATGGAGCTCCTCCAGCCAGGCCAGGGAGGCGCGCACCTGGCTGTTCCCGCAGCCCTGGGTCCTGGGCGGCTGCGCGCACCTCAGGCAGGAACTCCCCGCGTGTGGGAGAGGGGTCCACCCCGCCGCGCCTGGGGAGCTCCTGTTGGCCTTTCTGGTGCTGCTCCACTGCCCGAGACCCCAGATCTAAATGCCAGGTTGAGCCTGCACCAGGTCTGCTGGTTACCCGCATTCTGTCCCCGACCCACAGGCCCCGGGGGAGCAAGGGGAACACTCAAGTCTCACCCGCCCCTCCCAGTGGGCACGCGGTCCCCCAGGTCACCGAGGAGAGGCGAGGAGACCGGCCCACCCAAAGCTGCAGATCCACAGCTGTGTCGCCTGGGCTGCAGGTGCAGCCCGCACTGGTGTCTGGGGACAGTTGTACAAGAGCCCGGAGTACAGAACTGGTCCCCGGCTGGCCCCAGGCTGCCATCCTGCTGAGTGCTGTCACTTGTGAGGCTGCGGGGTCTCCCTGCCCCACACCGTTCCTCGCTGCGTGCAGCGCTGCAATCACTGCTTAGGAGCAAGCGAAGACCAGGCAAGGCCATTGGCGCCCCCTTGTGCGGAAAAGGAGGTACTGCAAGTAGCCTGCTGATCTCAATTCAGAGCACAGGAAGCAGCGTTGTCTCACACCTGGCTTTTTGTGGCCTTTTTTTAAAAAATGAGAAAGGATACAGAATTTCACTAAACAAAGTGTTAGGAATTCAACAATGGCTGTAGTATTGCATATGGTTGTCTTCAAATTATTTGCTCAGATTACTAGATCTAAGCATGCAAAATTGGTCGGAAAAGTGCACCCTCGCAGCGGGTGTGGCCTCCAGGGTGCCCATCCGCCGGTCCTACCTCCGCAGGGTCTGCAGCGGCTCCTTCCTGCTCATGACGCCGGTGTCCGGGTCCACTGTGGTGAGGATGCACCTGGCCGCACACAGCGCATCAGCCGGGGCCCGCAGTGAGGCCCCGCCCGCCGCCCGGGGGACAGGCAGGCGTCCTACCTGGAGCAGGGCATCACCCTTCGCAGCCGCGCGTCCCCAATGAGGAGCTCGTCCCAGGAGTCCTAGAAGAGGCGAGCGCTGGGGCAGCCTGGGACCCTCCTCCGGGCCCGCCCAGTCCGAGCCCACGCTCAGGGCGCAGGGCAGAGCCGCGCGCACTTTCCCGCCCTTTGGGATGACCTAATCCAACACCAGAGATCTCTGCGCTTTAAGAAAGAAATCAAATCTAAGGAAAGAAGCGAGGAGGTGCCTACCTCTGCGTAGGCGCCACATCCCTCAATGACAAGATTGGGCCGGAAGTGAGACGCTTTCACTTTCTTCTCCAGTCTGGAGTTCAGATCGGCCAGGGAGGCCTCAGAAAGAACCAGGAACGGGCTGGCATCCGAGTAGGCAACCTGGCAGGGGACAGGCACCGTCAAGGGCCGCAGCGGACAACGTCTTCGGGCTTCTGCCTCTAGGTCCCGAGCATGTCCGCTCCACAATCACAGTCTTTCTAAGTATTTCTCTAGGTCATTTCGTAGCAAAGTCATAGAGATTGGAATCCCTAAGCGGTCTTCAGACTCCGGCAGGGCAAGGGGAGCCCAGCCATGCCCCCGGAGCTGCCCTGGCGCGTGCCCCTCGGGACGAGTCCCCGGCCACGCCCCCAGTGGCTCCCATGTGTAATAGCTGGTTGGGCTTGGTCGTCTTGTTACGTTGGAGTAAAACATCCACTAATTCTGCCCATGCTCCAGAGGTGCTATTTTTGTGCAACCCTAACCTTGAGTACTTCTGTTGCCATATATTTTTATGGTGCTAGGGTTGAACCCAGAGCCTTCGCACTGGGCTACACCCACGTTGTTGTTAGTAGTAGTAGCAGCAGCAGCATCACCATCATCATCTATTCTGACACTGAGTTGCCCCTACTGGGCTCAGCCTTGTGGTGTTCCTGCCCTCGGCCTCCAGGGTGCTGGGATGCTTAATGTAAAAGCAGTGAGTGGGGCTTCCGGCCGGCGGGCAGCAGCCTCCCTCGGGCAAGGCCCAGCCAGCCGCAGGTAGTCCATCTCTCGGCAGCCACCAGCAGGCACCACTGTGCTGTGAGGTGCGCGGGGAGGCTGTGGAGACCAAGGGCTCCGCACACAGTTATCGGGGGAGTGAAGACGGGAGAACAGCTCCGAGCTGCTCTTGGCACCAGACTGCACCAGGCTCCCCCAAAGGGAGAAGCAGCGTGCTGCTCCCCTGGGAAGACTTCCTTTGTGTCCCCTGCCTGGAGAACCACAGCACCAGGTTCCTCAGGGGCGCCATGAGTCCGCAGTGCTGAGGTGACTGCGCCCCGCCTGCCCACAGATGACAGAGGCTCACCTGGTCCGAAGGCGCGAATGCTGCCCTGATTTGCCGAGAGTTCCGGGGCCGCATGTCTGGCTCGAAGTGCACCAAGCGGCAGGGCTGTGACTGCAGGAAGCTGGTTATCCACTGCGCAGCCGCCTCGCCACAGTCCCGGCCCTGCACCTCCAGGCCATGCACCCTGCGAGGGACAGGCACAGGACAGCTCGGCTGAGGCCCTGGACACCCTGGACCAGGTCCTGCGCCCACCGGAGAAGAGATGCTGTTGCTGCCCCTTGCCTGCAGAGGGCGCCAGTCTGCTCCAAGCCACAGCGCACCCAAACGGACAGATGCGCTTCATAAGCCTGGACTTCACTGGTTTAAAAACTGATTCCTTTGTGTCTAGTTGTCTCCCCAGAGCCTCATGTGGTCACAGGCACAGATGGAGCTTTTCAGAGGCTGTGGTTCCAGGGTGTGTGATGCTGGGATTAAGGGTGCCCGACCTGGGTGTGAGTGGACTTCACGGGACAGAGAGAAGGCAGCGGGGGCAGCAGCTGTGGCAGATGCTGCTGCCGCCACCCCCGCCGCCGCTGCCATTGCTGCGGCTGCGCTTCACCCGCTTGCTGCCTCCTGCCTGCCCGGCCACGGGCTGCTGCGCCTCCGCGATGACCCCTGCCTTGGAGCCAGCAGATCACAGACTGAAACTGTGAACTAAATAAACCTTTCTCCTGTAACTCTGAGTGTTGGGGATTTTGCCTCGGTGACAAGAAGAGTAGCCGAGACAGAGACTGACCAGGAAGTTCTGCCAGCAGCACGGCTCTCCCAGGATGCTGGGATGACGGATGTGCGCCATCTCACCTGGCTTGGCCATGATTTTTTTTTAAAGGTAAAAGCCATAGATGGGGCTTCTGACCCTACCGGCACGAAGAGGCCCCACAGTGTCCTCCCTCCAAGGACCAGCCCGGTCACAGGCCATCCTTCTCCACACACCTGCCAGAATGCACTCAGTATAATGGGGCTGAAGCAGGGACCTATGAGAAAGTGTTGTAAGGTGACAGAAGGAATTGACTCGGCTTTGATAACTATTCATACATCCCCAGAGTCTGGAGCGCCCCACCCCCACACACCTGTGTCCGGCACTGTTTGGGGTTCAGTGAGCTACACAGCTATAGAGAGGAAGTGAAAGCAATGGTCCCTGCCAGATTCCCATGCGGGAGGCGAGACAACTGCGTGTGGCCTCCGGGGATATCATTAATAACAGTCGCTGCGCAGGGACAGTGATTCTTCTCTTGTCTTTTCTTTTCATGCGTCTCTTACCGTGTCACCTAAGCCAGCCTTGATCTCACAAGCCCCTTGCCTCAGTCTCCCGAGTGCCGGATTGCAGAAGCATGCCTTGCACCTGACAGAGCTTTAACTCAGCTGCGGAGGGCCACCTGAGCAGCTCTCCTTGAAAGAAGAGCGACTGTCTTCATTTGGCCGGGCCTGACCCTATTTCCTCGAGTTGTATGTACAGAGCTGGCTCGGACTTCTCTTTATCCTTTTAATTGGCCTTAAGCCATTTACACTGGTCTAGCCATGTGCTGGTGGTAGGCTTTGAAGGTGGCGTGCGTGTTTCCCTGATAACCCACACCTGCTGCTCTTTAATGTGAGCCGAGCTGAGACGGGACAAAGAGCCAGCGCTCTGCGCTGCCGGCTGGGATGGAGCCTCGAGACAGAGGCTATGACCTCCTAGAGCCTGAAAGATTACACATCAGAGCTGAAGCACCAGACCCCAAAACATTAGATACTATCTCAATAGTATAATGCAAATCATTTTTCAGCATATCCTCTGCGTATCACGGAGGTAACTGCTGGCCTCCTACCTGCATCTACAGGCCAAGCCCACAGTCCTCACCTACTTCCTGCAATTCTGTCATTCATCCTCAAGCCACTCCTCATTCAGGACTGAATAAAACCCAGGTTCGGCCCTGGGTCAAGGCTTCGTCCCGGATAGCTATCACCATGGCTGGACTCGTGACCTCGTGGCTCCCCATAATTATAAATACGCTTTAGTGTCTTTATTTTCGCCACGGGTTGCACTGGGAGTGGTAGATTGGAATTAACTTGGGATTCCAATAACATATCTTTGTGATTACAAATATAAACTTCTTAGACCAAGAGGAGAAACTGGAGGGGACTCCTACACTCAGCCACATTCAATAACCACCTCCTGTAACAAGGACAGGACAGAGCTCAGGTCCACGACTTCCACAGGCTACAGTTTCGAGCTAGAATTCAGAGACATTTCACGTGGTCTGTACTTTTCTCAGTTACAGGCTATGTTGGGCAAAACACACCTTTGGAAAATGAGTCTATCTGAGATGACTCAGCTAAAGCAGAGTCAGGGCAAAGAAGAATGCCACACCACGAGGGGCGTGAGAGCTCACGGCGCGGCCTGCGGGCTCTCAGAGGCAGACGCACAGGCTCCCTCGCAGCCCTCTGCGGCTGAGGACAGCACTTCCGTGCCAGCGCAGCGCCGGGCTGAGCGCCTGCTCTTGCTCGACTATCCAGTGTGGGTCGGTCCCCTGGAGCAGGGGTGTGTGCCCATCGCAGGACTTCTCATTAGGATTAAACATCCCTACTCTAATGTGCGCCATGCCGTGGCCCGTCGCTCACAGCCCCTTCTGGACTCAGATTCGGGTATTCAGTTTTCCCAGGAAAGCAGGAAAAGTCCTTCGACAGTGCGGAGATCATTGCAAAACACTGACCCGCCGCCCCCCACTTCCAGTCCCTGGTCCTAGGAGGTGGTTTCTCTTGGTGACCTGTCTGTGCAGGGGTGGATTTTTGAGCCGGTCTCACTGTATAGCTCAAGCTGGCCTCAAACTCACTACATAGCCCAGGCTGTCCTCGAACTCACTACCAGGCCCCCAACTTAAACTCTGAGTGCTGGAATTTCAGGTGAGCACCACTACCTTGGCTTCTACCAGGCACTTTCACATTTTTTTGCCCCAACACATGCTCAGTAGCTACTTCCCAGTTCCTCCTGTCAGACCCACATGATGCTGAGCACAGCACCCTGCCCAAGGTACATCCAGGTCCATGGCTAAGGGTCGGTGACGTTCCAGCAGGCTTCCCCAGTGGCCACAGCCCCTCACACCTGCACAAACGCCTGTACCACCAGCCCACCCTCACCTGCACGTGCGCACTGGGTTGGTGGCCGGCGTCTTGATGGGCAGCAGCAGGTCCTTGGTGTAGGCTGCGCTGAGAGTCAGGGTCTCACCATCACAGGTCAGAGAAATCAGCACCATGCGAGGCTCCTGCCGGGCGGTGACCATGTTCTCCTCCTCGTTGACCACAAGCCAAAACCTGATGATTTCAAAACCCAGATGTGTTGGCCATCCCGACGACAGCTCTCTGCCAGAGCTATAATCATACACAGGCACCTCCAGGATCCTCTCTGGAAACCACTGAGACTGCGTGCGTGTGTGTGTGTGTGTGTGTGTGTGTGTGTGAACATTTCAAAGGAAGAGGCCTACAGAAGCTGCACACAACATGCAAGAAGACGTTAGTGGATGATAAGGAGCAGGAAAGGGGCGCTTCTGCAGACAGGAATGGAGCCCGGGGATGGAAGCGAAAGGATTAACAGGGGTGTTCACAGCACCGACACTCCACAGCGAGCGCCTTTGTCACGTGCCACAAGCACGTACTGATATGACAATTTTAATTTGGATGGCAGGCACCAAGCCACAGCTGGGCTGCAGGGGTGAGCTCTACAGCTCCGCCACATGGCGTGGCACCGTCGCTAACAACAACCTCATATATATTTTATGACAATCTAGAAGAAAAATGCTTAAAGGTTCTAAATGCAAACTAATGCTCGGTTAACGACCCCGGTTTCCTCAGTGGGGGTCACATGTGTGTGTTGAAATATCCGAATGAACTGGCTAAACATGTACAATTATTAATGCTAATAAATGTTTTCAGACTGCATAAGGAGATGGCCACGTTAACTCCTCTGACCTGGGCTTTGTCCACCTGCACGCGGGGTGGAGCCCTTTCCTGGTGCCCCGTAATGCTGTGCAATTAAAATAATCCTTACAGGGGCCGGCAAGATAGTTCAGCAGTCTAAAGCGCCTGCTTAGGCAAGCTTAAGCAAAGCACAGTTACCGCAGTTCAATCCCCAGCACCACATGCCTCACCAGCAAGCTAACCACACACACACACACACACACACACACACTTACAAAATTAAAATAGACAAAAAAATTATACTCTCTGTTGCCAGGAATCTCAATCACTTTCATGGACCTCGAGAAGAATCTAGGTCACAGAGAGGCTTGAGGAGGTGAGGGCCAGCAGGAGTCCATGCCCAGGTGGGGCACAAGCTCCGGGGATGGCAGGAGCAGCACCCTCCCCAGGCCAGAGCACACGGGTGCAGGTGAGAAGGGCTGCTCGTCACACCTGGCCACTGTCACCTTTTAAAAGCACTGTATGTTTCAGTGCAGTTACAACATTTCTATAGTCAGTGCTGTGGATTCGGCAGTGTGCCACATGTTCTACTGTCAATCTAATCAATATTTTTTCCCACCTGGTTCTCCCAGCTTTAGAAGAATTTCCTAGGGAAAAAAAAAAAAAAAAA
>NDGN011376468.1:644-12322 GCA_002564285.1 Tympanoctomys barrerae
GTTCACTCAGGACCTTACACTTTCCAGGCAGGTACTTATGCCTCTGGGCTATATCCCTGGCCCCAGTCATACACATTTCTTTGCAGCTCTACATTTGTTGAAAGTAGCAGTTTGAAATTAGCCATGGTGTGATGGTGCACACCTGTAATCCCAGCATTCTAGGCTGAGGCAGGAGGATCACTGTGAATTCCTAGGCTACATAGCAAGACCTTGTCCCCACCAAATCAAAACAAAAACAAAGCAAAAACCAAATTAACCATGATAGGAATATTTATACTACCATGTAAATGACTAAACTACAAATCTGGGGTCCCCAGACCCTTGGAGAACCACTTAAGTATTTATCAGCTCACCACTACCTACACTTTACCCTTAGTGCTCAATATTTATTTTGGTTACATTAAGAAAACACTTTAATTAGTGCTCCAATGACTGTTGTAGGAGATATATCTTTGTATAATGAAATTCCTGAGTGTATTATCAGCCAGGTGATAGACTTATTTAAAACTTTAATGCATTTTACCAGACTGTCTTTTAGAACAGTTATATTAGTTTCCTTAAATCTTTCCTCTAGTTTGTGTTATTGGCTGTGCTGGCCTACAGTAGTCATATGGGCAGAAAAATGTATTTCTTTTTTTTATTTGCATTGTATTGAATTGATTTGTTGTTTATTTTCTTTTGTAAAGTACTTAAAATATACTACAAAACCTTCAAATATACCTATGAAAATAACAAATGTTTATTATTTAAATCTAGCTGTTTGAAAATACTGTTTTAAGCTGGATGTACTAGCACACACCTGAAATCTCAGCAGTTGGGAGACTGAGACAGGAGAGTCTCTGTGAGTTTGTGACCAACCTGGGCTATGAAGTGAGATCTTGTCTCAAAAAAAGAAAAATTTGCTTTAAGTTTTTACATTAACAGTATTTCTTGAGATTCACTATTCTTATTTATGGATGGAAGGAGTACTCTAGGCCAAATCTAGTCTTTAGGAAATTAATAGAGTATTATTATTCTTATTTACAGAAGAATGAAGTACCTGAGACCAAGAAAATAACAAATATGAATACATGACAAATGTGGCTAAATGAAAAGTTTTATTAAAGAACAAGTTTTTAATTGTGTCGAAGTCCAGTTTGTTACTTTTTCTTTTATTGCTTTAACTTTGGGTGTTTCATGTAAACAACCATTGCTCAATCCAAGTTCATCAAGATTTCACCTTTGTTTTCTAGTAAGAGTTCTGATTAACTGTTTAGTTAGGTGTTACTTGGAGGTCTTTGATCTAGTTTGAGTTGCCTTTCAGTATGGTGTGTGGTAGGGCTCTAACTTCTCATTTTTTGCACTTGATGTCCCAATGCCATCTGTTGAAAAGACATTCTGCCACTGCATGGTCTTGGCATTTTGGTATTGTTTTTCTTTGTTTCTTTCTTGCTTTAGGTTTATTGTGTTATATTTTTTCTGTTTTATTGAGTTTAAATTCTTTTCTTTTAATATTTACTTGAAATGGTTAAGGCTTTCCATTTTTTCCTGCTTGTTTGTATGTAGTGTTCTTGTTTTTTTTTAAAGATATTTGAAAGATATGCTAGTTTAAAATTTGCCAAGTTGTTGTGATTTTTGAAACTATATATTCCTACTTTTATGTCATGTAGATAAAATGTAGTCAGTAGTTTTTATTTTTTGAAATTTATTATAGCCTAATAAATTTTTGTTTTATTAATATATGCACTGTATATATAATGAAAACATAAATAATATGTATATGATTTGGTTATATTACTTGGATTTACTGCCAGTCTTATTTATATTATATGTGAACCTTCCAAGTATTGAGAATTGTACTGAAGTCTTCCATTACTCTGATATTTATGGAAACTTTTTTCCTATTTCTAGAAATTTTTGCTTCTAATATTTGTAAGTACCCTGTTTTGAGGTATATAATAAAAATGTCCATGAGAATTAAAATTTCATCATTATAACATTACTTTTCTAGGTAAGATAGTGGAGCTGTATTTTGAATTCAGTTTTGTTATTTACTAATTTTTTTCCATTTGCTTTGCGTATTTTCCCAACTTATTTTCAACTGTTCTTAATTGCTTTGTCCTTGCTGTTCAGTTTCATTTTTTTTAAACCTGAGCCTCAGCCTGAGTGCAAGTTTTTCTCTAGTTGAATTTATTCTATTTATATTTGTTGATATGTAACATATATGATTGTTCTGTTCTTTTTTTTCTTACACATGGTTCTCTTTTTTGTTTTGATTCCACTTCCCTCCCAAGCTCTGTCCTCCTCTCCCTTCTTCTCTACATTTTCTCTCTGATTCCTTTGGTTTATATTGGATTTATTGTCCAGTTTTCCATCTGCATAATTTGAAAGGTCTATGCCCTGATTTTTAACTTAGCAGTCTGTATAGCATTCAGTAATAGTATTTATGTTATGTTTCTCAGTTTATCAGCTTCAGTGAAGAAATAATACTGTTTCACATACATAGTGGAGAAATTTGTTTACTTAGCAAACTCATGTAGAGTCCTAGGTACATATCAGTAGTGCATATTTTTGGTTTTTCAGTATATATGGTCTCTGTTGGAACTACTCTCCTATAAACATTGTTAATAAATGAGTATAAGTTCAAATAAAATTTTAAGTATAAAACCTGGCAACAAGCCAGATTTGGCATTCTGGCTATAATTTACCAGTCCCTAATCTATGTTTTCATTTTTTAACTTAAATGGTATTTTATTTGCATCTTACAATTTTTTTCTTCTTATTTATCACAGATACAATACCAGGTTTAAAATGATTCTTTACATCTTAATGATTTGTAATAACAATACATTTAAGTTTACATATATTTTATTTGTAAACTTCAATAAGTTTTTTGTGGGACAAGAGTGAATATGTCAAATGGTGAAACTTTATTTTTCAAAGTGGTAAGACTATTAACGCCAAAATTTTAAGTGTTTTAAAAAAAATTTTAAGTGGTTAAGGGCATTATTTTGAAGTCTGTCTTTGTGTTTTGTGGATGGTTATCAAAAGGCTAACGATAGAAAGCAAATGAAATTATCTTGGTTTGAGTGTAAGGGCATTTATGGCAAATGTAATGAGAGGTGTGTGGTGTGTTCAACACCAACTCATGTTGGTCATTCTCATCTGGTTAACTCTTCTCTGCTTTTCCCTTTAGTGACAGCTCCTGTGTATTCAAGCGCTCTTGGAGTCTGGATCCTGTAGTCTTTGTTCTCTTTTCCTGCTTTTGCTCCCTGTCTCCAGTGTCTCCTGTCTTGGCAGGGATGAAATATATCTCACATATGATCTTGTACCTTGTGTAATCTTCAGTGTTTAGAAAGTGATTTCTATTTCTCAGAATGACATTAATTTCTTTTTCACATGTTCTAAGACTTTAATCGTTTGATTTCCTGTTGAATATCTGGGAGGAGGTATCATTTCTACTTAACCTAGAACCTCATCCAAACATTTTTCTGTGTGTTGCTTAATTATTACTCAGTTTTCTCCTCAGAGTTTGGTATATATCTCCCTGGGTGTGTCCAAAATTACATATTTAGAGTTGGGGATGTAGCTCAGTGGCAAAGCAAGGAATCAAATTCAGGGCAAGTGCAAGGCCCTGAATTTGATTCTGGTACCAACAAAGGAAAAAAAAAATTTTTTTTTTACAAATTTAGTATTCTCTGTTTAAGTAAATACTTATCACTGAGTATATTTTCTCACAGTTTCTTTGTTTGCTTTTGTTTTCCTTCATCTATGAGTTAGCTGGATTATAATTTCAGATAGTTTTGTTACAAAAGGTTCATAGTGGCATATTTCCCAAGATCTTGTGTATTTGGGTAACATTCCCAAATTGACAGTAACTTTCACGGAAATACTGTAAAAGGCTTGGGTTATGCTTCTTCTGTAGCCATATTGCTTGCTACATAGTAGATATTCTCCCATTATTTCCTGATATCTAACTTAGATAAGAAATCAGCCTGAATACTTTTTTTTGTGATTTACATTTTCTCTTTGGATGTTTATTTGTTCAACATGTAAGTTTAAGAATTTTAGAAGGATGGGGCTGGCAAGATAGCTTAGCACTCTAAAGCACCTGCTTAGGCAAGTGCACAGGGACTGTGGTTCTGTCCCCTGCACCACATGCCATGCCAGCCTTGCCCCCAGGGTGGGCTGAGCTGGCCACAAAAAAAAAAAAAAAAAAAAGTTTGAGCAACCTATACCTCAGTGTTTTAATTGTTTATTATTATTATTATTATTATTATTATTATTTTGTATTTTAGAGGAGTGTCTATAGGGTGTTCAGTTTCTCACTACTAGATTGGACTTGTAATGATCCTCCTGTTTACAGCCTCCCAAGAGCTGAGATTATAGGCACACGCCCCCATGCCCAGTCAATTGCCCTCTCAGCATGCCCCAAGGGCAGGGCCCACATGGCAGGCTTGGGGATCCAACCCCTCCCTGGCCCTTGAGTCTGCCTGCAGGTGCCTTAATACATTGAGCTATTTGGCTAGCACTGTATTGTTTATTATTTGTCCTGAAACACTCTGAATTCATTCCATCTGTATATTCTTTTATTTTTAAGAATTTTCTTCAATTTATCATTGAATTTTTTTCTTAGGAACACAAGTCATAATTGGATTTCTGTTGTTGGGGCTGTCAACTTATCTCTAATTCCTTGATCTTTCTTTCTGGTCCTTTCCTTGTGTGATTTGCTCAAAGGGCTTGTTAGCATCACTGATTTGGCAGTGTTTGGCAAAAAAATATTAAGTACTATAGCAGTGATGGAAGTGCCTGTATCTTTCTGATTCTTCAAATTCATTTTTAGGTTTTGAAATACAGTGGTACCTTTGTTTATGAACTTAGTTTGTTTTATGGTTTTGAGGAAGATGGCTGTTTGTGTTTGTGTGAAGATGGTTAGGTTTGTGTTTGACACCTGATGTAGAATTTGAAAATGGAAGCAAAGTTTTGTCAGGTGTTTTTGTTTGAGAACTGAATTGTGTACAGAAAAAGTGCTCATGAGCCTAGGTATTACTGTTTTTTTCCTTCTCATTTCCATTCATAACTGCAAGTTTTAATTTTACCTTTAAAAAAATCTGTTTCAACAGTCCATGTTTTCTTAAAGTTTTGGATATAATACAAAGCCATTATAGTCATTTTCTTTTTTCAGTTCTTAAAGTAAATCTTCCAGTCTTTTCTTTTGTATCTGTTGTGTCTTGTCTTCATTTTTGCTTAGGAATGTTCCAGATTTTGCCGAGACTTACTGTTCAGAAATGGAGTGGGTAGAATCTCATTGACTTCCTTACGTATTTGTCTTGAATGTGTTTGTATCTTTCCCTTAGCACTTGGGAGAGAAACTGGAAGATGCTAATATATATTCTATAACTATTCTTTGGGTAGAGTGGCTCCAGCAGTGTGTGAGCTTTGCTTTTTCATTTTGTTGAATCTTCAGCTAATTCTATTGGTTTCTTCTTTGGTAAACCTCTCATTTGATGAGAGGTCATTCAGAACAGCCTCACTGTTGGGGCATTTTTGTTCTGTGTATTGCTTGGGTATTGTTTCTCTGCATTCTTAGACCATCATGCAAAGTAGGTTTGCTTTCAGCCCTCAGTTCTTCCAATTAATAAGGCAGGACAGAGGCAGAAATTGGGATTGGTTGACTGTATAGTTTTTCTTTAGGCCCTTTGCATCTAGAAGAGGTAGGATGTGAACTTCAGTAAGACCTTTCCAAGTAAGATGATACCAGTGAACCTTTTAAACCTTTGATATCTGCACCCATGCACAGTGCACTGCTTTTAAGAGCAGGAAAGCAGCTGGTAGACTCCCAGAAAGTTCTTAATGTAGATCAAGTTTATTTTCCCCAGTTTTTTTTTTTTTTTGTTGTTGTTGTTCTTTTTTGAGGACACAGAGCAAGTTGTTTTTCTTATTTATTTATTTAGTGGTACAGGGGATGGGACCCACAGCCTTGTGCATGGGAAACAATAATTCTTTTAAAACTTTTAAATTTATCACATAGTAGTTGTACATACAGTATTTATGGGTACAATATGATAACTTAATACATGTATACAATATGTAAGGATAAAGTCAGGGAACCTAGCATTTTTAAACACTTCTCCATCTTTCCAGGAAGCCTGCTTTATGATTCTTGATGACCTAATTAACACATGTAAAATCTTCCATAGAGAGTTGTAATTGCAGAATCTCAGTTATGAATGTGCTTTAAAGTCTAACCCTGCACTGCGTATTGAATAGCGTTTGTAACCCTCGCAGTTTATTGTTAGTTCTGCCCCCTGTTCAGCCAGTGGCCGGGATTTTATCAGTCTCCGTGGAGGAATTCTGTCCGTCTTTTACATGAGTTAGAACACTTTCATATGCTGAGTGGAAATCTGTTTAGTGTAACTAGCTTCAGATTCCATCCCTTGGGCTATAGGAAGACTGGAACCCCTGGATGCATCTAATTCTTAAATCATTGCAACTAGCCTCATAATACTGATTTTGATTGTTTATATTTATTTCATTTTTCTTAGTAATACAGTATTGCATGGCAAGTCCTATTTTTGATCTGTGCATATGTACACCGTTCTCTTCATTTCCCCCCTTTCCCTCTATCAAATATTCGCATAGATTTGTTTTTAAATTCCTAAGAGGTGGTACTTTTTAAATTGAATTTCAGTGTAAATCTGTGAGAACATCCTTCTAAGATCAAGTTGATTTAAAATTTATTCTTAGCTTCCAACATTTGTAATCTCATCCTTTATTTTTTTTTTTTTTAGGAAAAAAAAGTAGATGAACCAGTTAAAATCAGATTTATAAAGAATTGCATCAGGAAACTATCCATACTGTCACTAAAGACATGCAAAATACAAAATTTCAGGACACATCGCCAAAGTCCTATCATTCAGTGTGAATCTCCAACTGATTACAAAACTTTTTTTGTTTACTTACCTAGTAGGAATGAAGCTATTAGTGTCCCAATTGAATTTAGCCTTGGTGTTTGAGTTATGTTGATATGAAGCAGAATAGAAAACATAAGAGGAAGGAAAGCTGTTCTCTGTTGACTGGCCTAGTCTCCCTGCTGGAGGTGGGCAGATTGGTGTGGCTGTGGCTGTGGTAGTCAGTGGAACCTTGGCAGTGTGCATTGTTAGTGGTTGCTTTCCACTTTCTTTCTCCTCCCTCCCGTTCCCTTCCCTTCCCTCCCCTCCCCTCCCCTCCCCTCTCTTCTCTCCTTTCCTTTCCCTTCTCTGTCCATCTGTCCATCTGTCCGTCTGTCTGTCTGTCCGTCCGTCCGTCCGTCCTTCCTTCCTTCTGTCTTTTTTTTTTTTTTTTCCTTTCTCTTTGCCCTGAAATGTGTAGGGTGCCCAACAGCCTGTGATGGCAGTTACTTACTCATTTGTGAGGGTTGAGCCCAAGTTGCAATCCCAGCCCATAATAGCCATTACTGGGGAAGGAATGCATGTTTCCCTTTTTTTCTTCCTTGGTGACTTCTAACTTCCATGTAGAAGAAAAGGAATATTTGAGGGAAAGCACATTTCTTTCCTATTTCTTTTACAGTCACATTGGCTTAATCTCTTTTTTCCCCCATAAGGCAAGAGGTTCTTAAAAGAGAGAAAACCAGTTTATAAATCTGTTTATAAATACTTTAACAGAATTTGACACTGTGCCCATGTTTTTAGCACTAACTTTACCTAGTATCAATGTTTAAATTTCTCAGTTGCAAAACTATATAGTTGAGTAAAAGTTGTATTATTCAATGTGTGTGTATATGTATGTATATGGGTATTTAACAAAAAAATTCAGTTTTTTTAGTTGGGTGGTAGGAATGTAGTAGGGGGTACAGAGAGCTGGAAGTAATTCTTATTCTTAAGCAAAAAAATGGAAAGGGATCACAGCCTGCCTTGCCCCTGTTTCTTAATTGAGGCTGGCCTAATAAGCCCACATGGCTGTTGACTACAAATAGAAGGTCTTTTGTCACAGTGGTATTGATCCCTGGACAGTTGTCAGACCCAGCTGTCTTCTCTTTCTACACCTTTTAACAGGAAAGATGTCTGTGTGATATGTGAGCATGTTACTCTAAGTAACACAATACTTTTCTCCTGCTCATGTGTGTAGATTGGGTCTTCTGATGGCTCAGATGCTTCTTAGCATCATCGTTTGGAATCTCATCTTGTTGGAAAAAATGCATTCCTGGCTTATAAGTATTATCATTATGTATTTCTTCATTAACTTAGAATGAAATTAACCAGAATACCCCTCCCCAGGCTGGATTCTTACAGCCAAATTATTATTCAATTGAAATGCCTGGAGCCATTTTTAAAATTTTTCTCACTTACGAGAATTATCCTAAAAATAATTTGGCCATCACACCCATGCTTACTAATTGTTGTGTATCTAGGTTTACAGAGGAGTTACCATCTTTAAGTGCACTAACAAGATTCATGCATCTTTTTGGAGATTTCATCCTTTGAAGCCAGACCTGAGTTTTTATAATGTACTGAACACATATGGGGTAAACTGTGGGTCATCTTGTGGGGTGGGGCTGGGATAGAGAAGTAGCCTTGACTTAGCGAGTACTTTTTAGGAGCTGCTATTGTAAGTTCATTGGTAGTATAACTTCAGTGATAAAACTCCCTGCAAGAAAACATGTGATTGTACTGACATTTGCTTTGAGCAAATGAAACATAGTTCATATGTGCTGAACTTGAAGTCAGTAGTACATGGCTACATGAACATCTCTGTTTGTTCTTGCATACAGATTTGTAAAATCCATGGTAGATCAGATGGTGCAGAGGCTGTTTGATTTTTTTCTCCTCTGTCTTCCAGTGAGTGGCTTTCTTGTGTAGGCAAATGCAGTGAATAAATTTATCAGCTTCAGACTCTGTATTTATAAAATTATATTTCTTGTTTTAAAAACTAAATAATTTAGTGTAATAGTTTTCATTTTTCAAAGTGTCCTTTGTTTGGCAAAAAACAAAAACAGAAACAACCCATGTCTTTTGGGTTGTTCTTTACCATGTTTTTAAGTATTCTTTTGCTGCTGAAAATTAAAGATAGGAGCAAATATTAGTATTGATTTTTTTATTTACTGCCTTTCAGGTACTTGTGGGGAATAGGTTAGAGGCACACTTCATTTCTTTTGAAACCATGATGACATAGTTTCCGTACCAGCACATTCTGCAAAGGCAGCTTGTCCCCAAATGTAAAACCAGCCATCTGAGTGGCCTTGCCCTGCACAGCATGACCAGGTACTGTGGCAGAGCCCACAGTTCAGGTTGCCAGGGAGCTTGGCTTCTCTTTCATTTTCATGAATGAGACAAGGGCTCCCTAAGTGGCTTAGGCTGGCCTTGATTTTGGGATCCTCTAGCCTTAGACTTCTGAGTAGTTGGGATTACAGGAGTGTACCACTGTGCCTGACTCAGTTTGTCTTTCTTAGTCTTAGTGTCTGAGATAAAGATTCCACCATCAGAACTGTAAGTGGTCTTGTTCTGGTGGGTCAGTTAACATGTACATGAGGGGAGACTGTTCTTGAAGAAAGTAGAAATAACCCTGTCTGAAGACTTCTGGTTCTTTTTCACCTTAAGTGAAAAACAGAGAAAGGCGCTCAAGAGAAAGACTTCTGGTGAGAAATTTGGGATTTCAGGTGCTTACTCTTGAGTGCTGAGATTATAGCTGTGCCCCACCATATCTGGCTAATCCATAAACCAACCTATGTCTGTTTGGAGGATTAGTTTTTTTTTCTTTCCCAGTATTAGAGATTCAACCCAGGACCTTCACACTGAGCTACATACCCATGCCCAAGCCTGTTTTTATTTTTTATTTTGAGACAAGGTCTTACTGATTCATTCTTGGTCAGACTAGGCTGCAATTTGTTGCCCTTCTCCTCCCAGAGAACTGAGTTTATAGGCATGCACCACCATTTCAGTTTTCAAAAATCCATTTAATTTTTAAAACCTTATCCTGAAATAGCAGCACGCTATTCTGATACCCCAACTAGTCACAACGTTACTACAGGGTTATTTTATTTTATTTTTGGTGCTAAAGCTTCAACCTAGGGCATTGAGCATGCTAATTGTATGCTCTACCACTGAGCTACATCCAAAGTTTCTGTGTTTTAATATTATTTTAAAATTTAATTATTATTATTATTATTATTATTATTATTATTATTTATGGTTTTAAATGAACTCAGGACTGTGAGTTTCCCAGGCAGGTGCTTATTCTACTGAGCTGTCTCCCCGGCCCTATGTTTTATTTTTTAACCCTATTTTTGTTTTGAATGTGTCCGTTCTGTTTGGTAAATGTGTACTGTTTGGTTATTTTAAATATTTTGAACAGGTGTGGTGACGCTTGCCTGTAATCCTAGCACTCAGGTGGCTGAAGCATGAGGAGCTCTGTGAGTTTGAGGCCAGCTGGGCTACATAGTGAATTCAAGGCCAGCCTGAGCTGCATGGTGAGAACTTGTCTCCAAAATAAATGAAACAAACAAAAAAGGTTTAAAAATTTTTTTCACTGGAGATTATGTATGCTTAAAACATTTTTTCTTGTGAGGGTTTTAGGATGTATCTTTTAGTGGTAATGGAACTGTGTATTACCAGTACCACATTGAAAGTCTAGTGATCTGGTGTGTGATCTTGGCCCAGTATTGTGTCTGTTGGTGCAGACCATGTAATTGTAACACAAAGACACGTAATTTTGTGTTCATTCTCTGCTTACTCTTCTGGTCTTCTGCATGTGTCAGCAAGTAGCTTTCCTTAGTACTATGTGATTCGTTCAGTGAAAACCACTTGACTTGACACAAAAACCACCCCTTATCTCTGGGCCACATGCATGTCCTTTCTCAGACATAAATGTGGCATAGCTTCTGCTATGTCACATTTTCCAGTTACAGATGTGTACTTAATGTTCCTTTTGTTTCTGTGTCAGAACTGTTGAATCATTAGATTTATCAGTGAACTGATGTGTTTCTCTAAGGTTTTCTGGCATAAAATTTTATGTTTACTTTTTATAGGTTTACATTAGATTTTCTTTATAAATCATCTGTTGTATTCAATGCAAGAAAATAATTGCTGCACAAAGTGGTTACCTTTGTTTTAGTTTTTTGAATAGTATGTTAAGGTGATATCTTAGATTTTGGTCATTAGTACTTTATGTTCTGTAATAGTTGAACCTGTATTAAATGGTTTCCTAACAATGATAGGACCTTGTTATACAAGTAAGTTTCTCTTTTACTGTGTGTTTGTTTCTTTTTAGTTTTGAGATAGTCTTGCTGTATAGCCCAGTTTGGCCTTGAACTTCTGACTATCCTCTTGTCCCAGCCTCTTGAGTGGAAGTATTACAGGTATATGCCACCACACCTGCCTTAATGTATGTTTTTAGCACTTGCTGAGCATATGAACTTTTTTATTTAGTTATAATCTAAGTATTCTGATCTGAAGAAGCTTATATACTCATTTACTAGGTGTTACCTTATACTAGAGCTTCAGTAGCATTTTTTTTTCCCTATTAGGAAACTAGCCCACTTTTTAAGGAAATTGTCCTTTTTTCCTTTTTATTTGTATGTATTTTAAAAATTTTATTATTTATTTTTTTCTATTTTAGAGAAGGGTCTATAGGGTATTCAAGGTCTTACTACTAGATTGGATTCATAGTGATCCACCTGTTTACAGCCTCCCAAGAGCTGGGAT
>NDGN011376514.1:0-13679 GCA_002564285.1 Tympanoctomys barrerae
CCCTTGCGCCTTAGGACTGGGAGGTGTTAGGTAACATGCCACATAAATTTAGTTCTGCACTCTAAACCCTGCTTTGTGAAATGGATTCTTTCTGTCTCACGGTTCCAAACACAGTCCTGTCTGCAGAGTCCAACTCTGTTTTCTGAGTCTGTTAAGATATTACCTGGCTGATAGTGAACAAGGTGTTAAGAGGATGACTTGGAAAATGCTTACAAACTATCACAACCTTGAAGACTAAACAGGAAATAAAGTTAGTCTGAAGATAATGAGGTGAAGTGAGAGTTTTAGTAAGAATGGAAAGTGTAAGGTCGTGGCCTCAGCATTGCTGTTATTCAAACTGCTGTGGACGGAAGCCCAGAGGTGACTCACTGTGGGCCGTGGTCAAGTGAGAGGACATGTAAATATTTCAGGGAGACATCTCTAAAGAGGTTTACCACGACTTGTTTGTGAACTCCCGGCGTCCGAGGTGCCCGAGTGCTATCGCTCTTTGTGTGCAGGGCGGACAGATGCAGGAGCAGAGGCGTCTGCTTGGGCGGGGAGGGACTGCTGGAAAGGAAGGGTCGAGAAGAGTATCTGGGCTTTGTGGATTTGGCAGGGGTGCTGCGCTAGAGCCAGGACGTTCCTTGAAAAGAATGATTCAGGACATTCCTTGAAAGGAATGGCCTGGCCCCCTGCCTCACTCCTCCCCAGTGACAAGCTGAAGAAGGCGGCTGCCAAACGCCGTTGAACTTGAAAGGGGAAAAGTGTTACACAGGCTGATCTCGGCACAGCCGAAAGCTCACCGGGTCTTCTGGGGACAGGGGGGCTGAGGCAAAATCCCTGCGCTTGCAACTCTGCACAAGCTAGAAATTTCTCAGATTATCTTTTTGGGGCCCGTAGGAAACAAAAGGTGCAGGGATGGCTGACAATAGAGTTCACTGGGCAAGGCCGCAGGTTGCTTCTCTCACTGCTGTGTCTTCCGGGTGAACAAGCGGAATTTCAAGGGATTTCAGCAGCGGGTGAAATGCGATCCTGCAGCAGGGGCCAGACTCACTCAGGCGTGCTGGGTAAATCTCCATGATGCCAGGCTGCTGGGCAGAGCTCCCGGACCAGTGGCCTAGAAAGGGCTGAGGGCCGCCTGCCACCAGCCCTGTGTGTCACCCTCTGATGTGTACCCCATCGGCCAGCCTGCCGGAGAGGAGAGTCACCTTTATGGGATTTAATTTCAAGAACTGGCTCCTCAGTCCCGCTTTGGGGTTGAAGAGAGCTCAGACTGGCTCATTTCTGGTTGCTTCAGAGGTAGGAACCGTGCTGTGGGAAGTCATACAGGAGGCCTTGGAAGGCGCGGAGAGGTTCTGCATTTCTATCCGTATAGTCAAGGGCATTTACTTGTTGGCCACATCTGATGACTCTACATAATTTAAGGTCATTTAGTCCTTTTAGATAGTCTCTTTTCAGAGCTGAGGAGGAAATCACCAAATTAATTTGCCCAAGTTCATGCCTCTAGCCTGTGGTAGGGCTGAAGTTTAAAACCCTGTTCACTATAGCTCATGCCACGGATTGTCTTATTCTGCACTTTAGAGTTGACCCACGCTCCTTCGATAAAGCCAGTCCAGGCTTGCACTGACCCCTCCTCCAACAGAGCCATACACGTTTCCAACAGGGGCCAGTCACCTTTTTTCTGCGCTTCCCCTCTTAGGAAATGGAAATGACAACGGATTACCCCGGTGGCTGTATATGGCATCGGCAAATTGCGTATCCGAAAGCCCTTGTAATGACATACAAACATCCAGGCTGTCTGACGTCTGCAGGGGCTTGGATTCATGTGAGACTGGAGGAGGAGCAGTCTGCGTTCTGCAGAACCTCAGGGTGGCTCTGGTCACACCGGACTGCACCCTGCGTTTCACAATGAAAGGCTGAACCGGGCTCAGTCAGCCTCCAAAGGTCCTCCTCCCTGGGAGACCCAGCCATTCATGCGCCCAGAAGGTGGCTTCCCTGAAGGTGGGGTCAGCCAAGTCCCGGAAAGCCGGGTCAGCTCCAGAGGAAGCCAGGAAAGCTTGCAAAACAGGGCAACAGCCAGTCACACACACAAGAGCACACATTTGGAAGTGAAATTGTTGGGCCAGGGACGTGGCTCAGTGGCTTAAGCACCTGCCTGGCAAGAGCAAGGTCCTGAGTTTGATCCCTGGTACCAAGAAAACCAAAACAAAAACTTAGACTTGTCTAGTATAAGTGTGCTCTGAACAAGCCAACCAGTGAAGCTTTTCAAAAATATTACTCCAAGGCAGGTGTCTTCCGTCAGATCTACCTTGGTGCCCTGTCCTTGGGAGGAGTTGGGGCTGGCTCCTTTGCTTAACCGGACTTGGCTCTTATTCCCAGAAGACTGGAGCAGCAGGTGGGTTGAGGGCTACACAGATAATTGGAGAAGTCATTGGAAAAATAATATCAGCACTCCCAATTCGATTCTGAGTTAGAGCTCAGGTTTTTTTGGAACTTGCCTACCCAATCCAACCAAATTTCATCAGCCGTGCATATTGCTGCTTCCTGGTGGTCAGTACTAAGGAGACAAATGAATCCAAAGATAGCAATTATTTATATGGTGTGCTTTACGTGCCAGAGCCTTGCTTTGCAGGTCAAGCTCACTTGCTCCTCACTAGAGCTCTGTGAGGCAGATGAAACGTTTCTTATTTTACAAGTGAAGAAACAGTTTCATCGCTGGCCAAATAGCTCAGCAGAACAAAGCACTGGCAAGCAGGCACAGGTTCGATCCCCGGGCCTGCTGTGCCAGCCCCGCGAGACTGGGTGTGGTGGCGAATGCCTGTAATCCCAGCTCTTGGGAGGCTATAAACAGGCAGATCACTACGAGTCTGATCTAGTAGTGAGACCCTGAACTGCAGACCCCCCCCCAAAAAAAAACCCAGTTTCCAGCCCTGTTTGAAGGACAGGTGCTCACACTGGGGAGATGCTGGTGAGAGCATCTTGGCACGGGCCCTTCCAGGGTGGGGCATGAGGTGATGGCTTTTGCCCTCAGGAAGAAACAAAAGGAAGAAACACTGTGCTTGTTGGGAGTTTGGCTGTGTGTGAGATTCTGGGGGCTGCTGTGGATGATGGGAGTGAGGAGAGAGGGGTACTGGCGCCTGGAGAAGATCCTCTGGGGCTGCAAATGCCTGCAGCAGCCGTCGCCTTAAGGAAACCATTCAGGCAGCTCTGCTCCTGGGAGAGGACAGTGGAGGGGAGGCCGGCACTCAGGGGAGGCTCTGCTCTAGGTAGCAGCAGAGCTTTGCCCTGCAGCAGACGCTGCAAAGAGCGGGGCAGCCCTCTCCCTGCAGCCGCTAAGCCATGAGGCACCGGAGGGCTCTGGAGGCTCGGAGCAGTTGACCCGGGTCTTCACCCGTCAGCCTCGCCACAGCCCAGCTGAGCAAGGTGCCGTGGGTCACATTCACCCAGGACCACCCTACAGGGGAGTCGAGGGCTGCCAAGTCCTAGCACAGCGCCAAACCTACTGTTGCATCTCTGCGTCCAACTGTGTGAGCCACATATCTCACACCCCTCACGCTGCCCACGAGTCCATGACTGTGATCAATGACTGGACTGTGATTAAGATTGGTTTCTGAGATGCAAGGGGACAGGCAGGCCTTGCACAGCTGGCCCCTGAGGGGGAACCCCAGAAAGAGGTTGGTGGCAAACTGTAAAGTTCATGGCAAGACCCCCAGCTCTGCATGGATATCCCTGAGAGCACTTCATGCACAGGGAAAGAACAAAGTGAAAACCTTGGCTCATGGCCCTCAAAAAATAGAAAACAAATTGAAAAAAATGTAGGGCATTTCTACCACTGGGCGCTGCGTGGGCGGTGCAGTGTCTGTTTTGTCTCCTAGGTGGCATGTCTGGTTTAACTTGGTCCCAATCCCAGGACCACTCACACGTTGTGCTCTGAGGTTGTGTACATGGTTTCGGCTCATTGAGCCATGAGCCTCAGGCCAGCGTGTAAGGAGGGCCACAGCCTGGCCGAGGGTCAGGTCAGTTCTGGACGGCAAGGGCTTCGTATTCTTTCCTCACTAGCGACAACTGTGTGCAGGGAGGAATCAGCATTTCTTTCTCACTCTTGAGCACAGACAACAGGTACAAAGCTGACTGACAGAGGGCAGGGTATGAGTAGTGCGGCATGGCATGCATCTACCTGGGCGACCAGAGCGGCTCCACCTAGACAAAAATCTACATCAGTGCTCCATGGTGGAATCGCTCTTACACAGAAGCAGTGGCAGAGTTGACACTGTTATTGATTGATTGATTGATTGATTGATTGATTGTCTTTTTGAGACAGGGTCTCTACACGTAGCTGAGGCTGACCTTGAGCTCACTTTGTAGCCCAGGCTGGTCTGGAGCTTGCATCAGTCCTCCTGCCTCAGCCTCTGTGTGCTGAGGTCATGTTCCACACTCGACCTACACTGTATTTTTAAAAAGAGCACTTGAGCTACTGTGGTCTGATGGGCTTTTGAAGGCCAGAGTAGAAGTTAAATCCCCAATGCTGAGAACCTGAGTTGGGCTGTGACACAGGACAGGACTTGGCAGGTGAAGGAGAGGGAGAGGCTGGTGAGGGTTGAGAGGAGGAAAGAGCTTACGGGCATGCACCCCAGGCCTCCAGCGTGGAGGGCAGTGGGCAAGTAAGACAGGAGACAGGAAAGGGGGTCGGTGCTGAGTGTGGATCTCTGACCCCTTCCAGTCAGCATCAGGAGACAGACACAAGGAAAAAGGAAAGGGGCAGCCAGCAGGGCCAGAGCCGTGCTTCCGAGGGGAACGGCAAGGGTCTCCGTCTACAGCCGGGGGCAGAGCCCGTCTGGCTGTGAGTGACCACAGCTGAGATAAACCTAGGTTTTCGGGAAGCTGCCCAGTGTTTATCTCCCATCGAAGGACCCGGGTCACATGACATGCTCGTATTCGACACTGGAACATTCAAGGTGGGCCAGTGTGGGTTCCGGCTCACCATCCTTATCCCATGTAATCATTAACAGAGCCTCCTGTGAGTCGCAGCCAAAGTCTAGGCCTGCAGAACAAACTGCATGGCCCACCTACTCGTGTGCTGGTCCGGCTGTCCCAGCACCCCGTCCCCCAGTCTCATCCCAGGTCCCCATCTGACCAAGCTCCATGCAGGAGCACAGGCTTTGGAGCTGGGGGGCGGGGGGCGTCTCTTCCAGAAACCACCGGAAGGAGCATTTAGCTGCTGTCCGAAGAATCCTCCCCTGATCTGAACACAGACCCAGCTAGGTCAGGAGGCCGATGCTGCCCGCTTCAGCCCTGGGTCCAACTCCCATCTCCTTCAGGAATCCCTCTTTTCCTCCTGAGATTTCTCTGAGGTTCCGTGCATAGCTTCCCCCCACCCCCGCAAGAAGCCGTAGGAGATTCCGTGGATGTCTGTGTCCCGTTCACTTTCCCACAGGGTCTCGTGTGAAGCGATGACACAGCAGCAAGCTGTAGTTCGTGTGCATCTGCCCCCTCAGCTGCGGGCCACGACCAGTCCCTAAGTGTCCTCTGAGGTTCCTGGCGTGGAGCCGCTCAGCTGCACACACCGCCACCTGTCTTCACTAGGTTTGCATCATGGAGATACGCTACCTGGCCACCCACAGCTTAAAAAGGGCCACTCAGTTTGGAGATGCTTCGATCTGTAGCCTGATGGCTCTGAGGCAGGGCTGCCTGGCAGAGGAAAAGTGTCTTTATAGCATGGGCAACAGGTGGCAGAGAGAGGAAGAAGGAGGGAAGGGAGAGAGACAGAGACAGAGACGCGGGGAGGAGGAGGGAGGCCGCCGCTTCCAGGCCACGCCCAGTGCCGCACCCCTTCCCCAGGCTCCACCTCCCAACTCAACACCACACTTAGCTGTGAACTCACCACGGAGCCCATCCACTAGTGAGCAGCTCGCCCCCGCCATCGCCATCCAGTCCCCTCCCCAAAGCCCACCCCTATGAGCACGAGAGGCTCTGGAGAAGCACCCAGCCGTAAGCCGCAGCATCACCAGATCTATCGCACTGGCGCCAGGGGACAGAGCAGGCATGGGAAGCGCACTGCGCTGCAGCGTCTGGTTTCATCATTGTGATCGTCTTCTGTCGGTGGTCCTACCACTGTCACCCATGGGGTTAGCTTGCTGGAACTACAACACCTACCTGAAAGACTCAGTTTATAAAAAGAGAAAGGTTTCATTCTGGCTCACAGTGTTAGAGATTCCAATGCTTCAACGGTTGGCCTGGTAGCTTTGGGGAAGGCAGAAAGAACATCATGGTGGAAGAGCGTGGCAGGAGGGGGAGGGGGAGGGGGCGGAGGCCCCAGAGACTTCTTTAGAGGCCACGCCCCTGTGATATAAAGCCCTTTTGCTAGGCTCCACCTCTTAAAGGGCCCACTACTCTGGAACTCAAGCCCTGGAAGGGCATGCTAGATGGGTTTCACAGCCCGCTTCAGGGCTGTGAGACAGTTCCCTGATAGCAAACGCAGCTCGCTCAGGGGCTCAGAGATGGGAAGCCCCGTCCGGGACTGGAACGCAAGTCTGATTGGGCTCTGGAGTCTCACTTTTCAATTAACTTCGTGATCAGAGGATCACAGATTTGCATTCTCACAAGTAGAAAACCCAGGCGCAGCTGCAAGCGCTTTCCACCCACCACCCGCTTGATGTCGTCCTGTAGCCCAGTACTCTGCTGTGCTCGCGCTATTTTACAGAGGACTAAGCTGAAGGTCAAGGGACTCTCAGAGGTCAGCCCCCCTCTTATGCCATTCTGCCGTACCCTGCAAAGGCTTCGCACCTTCTCTGAGCCTGGTTCCTCCCTGGTGGATTAAAGACAGCCTAAGTGACTAAAGTTATTTTTTGAACAACGAAATGCAATATTGTTTTTGGAGGTAAATTTTAGATGCATAGCAAAGAGCAGACATCATTGTTCTCAGTAGCTGAGTCAGAAACAGGTCAGTGAGCAAGCCTGTCGCCCGCGGTGAGCCTCGTTTTCACCATCCACCAAATGGGAATTTCCCTTGGGTTTGGTGAAGGTTCCGTGGAAACCTGTTAGAGAAAGGGCCTTGAGGCAGCAGCGAGAGGAGCAGCAGGCCCAGAGGAGCCTCAGGAGAGCTGCCCCTGGGTGGACTTCGGCTGTGGGTTCCTGTCACAGCGTCAGAGCGGGGGGAGGTGCTCCTCAGTGCTCCAGCACCGCTGGCACTGCATCGCTGCTGGACCCAGGGCTGCCCCGGACACTTGCAGAATTGGCTCCCGAGTGCCACACCTTCTGAGGCCCCCTTGGGTGGGGCGCTGTATGCCCTGTGACTCCTCAGTGGCCAAGAATCTGCCATTTGTTCTGTGACCTGAGACTTACGCCCTGGAGTTAATTGTCCTGTGGCCTGTGCCCCTGCAAAGCTGGGCCACCTCCCCTAAGATTCCCTCCAGGGGCTAGAGGAGGCAATGTGCTGCCTGAGTGAGGACAGCGGGACCTCCAAGGGACACACCTTAGGGGAGCGTGGGAGGCGGAGGAAGAGGAGGCGCTGGGAAGCACCACCGAGCCCTCCCAAGTCGCACCTGGAGGCGCACTGATCACAGTGACTTTCCAATGTTTTAACTGGAGAGAGACAGAAGAAAAGAGAGACAGAGAGAGAGAATGAGGGAAAGAGAGAAGAACAGGGAGGGAGAGAGAGAGACAGAGAGATAGAGACAGAGAGAGACAGACAAAGAGAGACACAGAGAAAGAGAGACAGAGACAGAGGAGAGACAGAGAATGAGACAGACAGACAGACAGATGGACAGAGGCAGAGAGAGGGACACAGAGACAGAGATAGAGACAGGCAGATGGATAGACAGAGAGAGGACAGACAGGCAGAGAGTGGGAGGAAGAGAACGAGGGGAGAGAGAGGCAGAGAGAAGCACACAGAGAGAGGAAAGGAGAGAGAAGAGAATATCGATACACGTATCACTCTAAACCGAATGGCCCTGCCATTTTGGGTGGGTACATAATGACGCATGTTGGCCAGTGCCACATGAACAAAGGGAACAAAAGTCTTATGTTTATTTCCTGCAATGCACTGTATTTTCTAAAGCACATTTTAAGAATGCTTACTGCAACCCAATTTATCACGTTTTACAAGTCGATGAGGATTTATCCTGTAAACTGCTCTGGTATGGACAAGCACAAGAGAGAACTTGGGTCCTTGGGTAAACGGAGTTACTATGGGGAGACAGATGGATATGATGAGCTGTATACCAATTACACACACACACACACACACACACACACACACACACACCCCAAGCTCTAAGGACAAATGTCTCGGGCCATTCCAGCCCCGTCTGCTCTGCTGCTTGCCCCAGGCCGAGACCCCAGAGCTGCACCTGTTACACAGCGGGAGCTCACCAGTATTTGAGCAGAGCTGGGCTTACTGGCTGCTTTGCCACTGGGATGGAGCCCGACTTGGGAACGCTGCACGGGGCAGTGGGGCTCCTGGCACAGCGGGGTGAGGTGTTTGCAGATTTGGGGAGGGCTAGCAGGTGCGCGGGCACAGGGCCTAGGCGGGGCCTTGCTTCAGCTGGCAGAATGGGTTAAGGCCTCAGCAGAGCGAGGCGGCCGCAGCCACATTTGTGTGTGCGTGAGCTTTGGACAGCGTTCCTGCGCTGCCTGCACGCCCAGCCCTGTGGGCTCCCCGGCTGTTCCCAGCTCTGTTGGGTCCTCTATAGCCCCCCACACTCCCTTTCTGCACACAGAAGCCCCCACAACTGCTCTGGTGCCTTGTGGGACACCAATGGCTCAGCCCAGCTCCAGAGCCTGGCCAGCGAGGAGGACCGCTGGCGCCGGTGACAGCAGGGGTCAGGGCCTGGCAGCCTCTGGGAGGCTCCTGGCCATGGAGCCCATCAGGACACAGCCTGGGGGAGCTGCCAGAGAGCGAGGCCGGGCAGGGGAACGTGCTGGCAGAGAGCACACAGAGGCTGTGGCAGCTGCTGCGGAGCGAGGCCTGCACTCTCAGTGCCTCGCTGTGTGCCCGCGGGGTGGGGGTCTGGTGGAGTGTCTTCTTCAGAACGCCTGGGCTCTGACTTTTCTGGAAATGAGCTCAGGGACTGCCTCCCTGGCTGCTGAAGAAAGCCCAGCAGGGACCGCCTGGATGAACACCGGGCTGTTCAGGTGCACCACGGAGCACTCTAAGAGGGGTGGCAGAGGGGCAGGGGAGGCCCACCAGGTTGCGCAGGTGGCTGTGTGCTCTGCGGGAGTTGCGGGCTGCAGCTGCCCCGGAGCTGCATTACTGGTGAGCCACTGTCCTGCTTCCCAACATTGCCCTGGGAAGACCAGGCCCGGCTGCTGCTCCCCTGCTGTCCCCATCACCTGGTACCTGCTATGTCATGGTGACCCTGGCCTTGACCTTGGTGCATGGGTTGTGCAGCCACATTTGTACACAGGCAGCTCTGCCGGGCCACCCTCCCGCCCTGTGCACTGACAGATGCACGCAGGCTGGTCAGGTGGTTCCGGGCCTGCTCGGGACCCGTGTCGCCTGGACTGCAGCTGGCCGTGGCGACCGGGGCTCCGGCTTGCACACTGCACCTTCTGCCGTCAGCAGAAGCAGCACTGAGCGTTGGTGCACCTGCGCAGTGAGCCGCATGCAGGCGCCTGCGCTGCTCTCCCTGCGAGCCCAGGAGTGATGGCTGTGCTCTGCAGTGGGCACCTGCAGGAGACACGTGGCAGCCCCAGCCCCAGCTCTGTGACATGAAGCGTGTCCCAGGGCCACCACACAGTGCCCACGCACAAGTTCAGTGCCTGTTTGCAGCCCTCCAAGCCTGGCACGTAGACCCCTGCCCTGCCACGCCCAGTCCAGAGCAGGGCCCAGGCGTGCACACCTGTAACCCCAGCACTGTAGGTGGCTGAGGCAGAAGGGGCTCAAGTTCGAACCCAGCTTTGGAAACTTAGTGAAACTCTGTCTCAAAAGAAAAAATAAAAGAAAGAGCTGGGGCCGTAGCTCAGTGCAAAGGCCCTGGGTTTGGCCCCCAGTACAGTAACAAAAACCAAAACAACAAAAGAAAACAGGGCCTATTAGGACCCTGGTACAGGCCTGGGGAGGGTTCTCCTGAGCAGGCTGTGACAGCGGCTTGTGACAGAGATGTGCCCAGCCTCAGGGAAGTGCGCAGCCAGAGTGAAGCCACTCCTCAGGGAGAGAGAGGAGCGAGGATGCTCCTGGGCAGAAGTGCACAGCACTGAAGCCCCGGTGGGCCCAGGCTTTGGGGTGTGTGCGGAGCTGCCTGGAGGGGGCTGGACGTCCCGCAGCACGCAGCCCTCCCCTCAGCACTCGCTTACTGGGAATCTGACGTTCTTGGTCTCACACCTGATGCCGGCTGCAGGCTGCGGGGAGGGCCCTGCTACTACAGTTTGCAAAACACCCCGCTGCTGGCAGTACGCTGGCCAAGGGCACAGTCAGGCCTGAGAAGTGGGGACTTCCCCTCTGCTCGCCATGTGCAGCTGGAGAGGCGTGAAGCACATCCTCACTCTGGGTTCCCAGGAGGGGTTCAGGGTAGGACTAGGCAAAATATGCCGCGCTATACCCAGGGGCGCCCTGGTGCTGGGCAGGGCGGAGTGTCTCTGGGGCACCCCAGAGATCCTCCTTATCCTGTCCCTTCTGTTGCAGCTCTCTAGAAGTGACTACTCTTTTAGAGACCAGTGATTGTTCTGAGTGACCCCGGCTCCGTGATTGCTGCACGATTTACCCTCTTAGCCACTTTCCTTTTGCATTTCAGAAACCAAAACCAAGGAAAGTCAGGCAGAGGGCCCAAAGCAGCACAAAGCCTCAGGGCCAGCGTGGACCCAGACTGGGGATGGCTTTCGTGGGAAGTGCGTTCCTTCGTGACTGGTCCTTGGCGTTGCCTCCTCCCACCAGGAGCGGTCCCTCCTCAGCTGTATGCAGGAGAAGGAGGCTCTGGGACTATTCCTGGTGGCTCTGGGGACAGGAGCCGAAGCCTTTTCTCACCACATTTGAGGAGAGGGGGCTGTCCAGTTAGGGAGCTGCCCTAGACCTCTGCAGCTCTGGACTGGAAGCTCGTCTCTCCTGTCCTGTGTCCACGGCCACCCTGCGTGCGCGGTTGCAACCACGGGGACCTCTCTGGGCTGCAGCCTGGGCGCAAGACTCCCAGATGGTGCCTGGGGTCCCCAGCAGAGTGGGCCAGGGGACTCGGGCTCGGTTGGGATTGGCACGTAAGTCTGAACTGAAAGCCTTGTGCTTTCTGAACCGAGTGGGTTCTTTCAGCCTCTATTTTCATTGAAAATAAAGAATTGTATTGTTTTATTTAAACATTTGCTGGATCTATCCCCAGGTGACTGGAGGTGGGCTGTATGCAGGAGCAGCTCTTATCTGACACTCGGCCAACCTCGCGCCCTCCCCCTGGGGGCTCTCCTGTGGCCGCCGCCCCTCGTGCTGCCCAAGCCCCTCACTTACAGGACCTCAGAGCCAGCGCCTCCAGACCTTGCACGCTGGAGGGAACCTGGGAGCCCCTTGGCTACTGGTCGGTCCTTCAGGTCCTGGAACAGGCTGATGGGCAATTCTTTGCTGTGGAGATGAGAGAAAATAAACATGTTTTGACCTAACAGTGGCGAAACATTTGCTGACTGGGATCAGATGCCAGCAGGAGGAGGGCGAGGAACACTGTGAGGACGTTGTGCTAGAAGCGGACTGGGCCACCTCGTGGGGGCCGGGGTCAGAGGGGCCGGTGGGTGCCCAGCATGCACAGCCCCCACTGTCCCCAGCAGCAGCCTTTGAATAAGTCGCAGGGCCTCGGAGGAGAAGGCTGGAGCACAATGTTTCAGCTGACAACTCTGAAAAATGACAACAGGTACTTGTATAAAAGAGCAGAGGCGACATAAAGTGGGAAGGACCTCGCCCAGCTGAGCCCCGGAGACAGCCATGTGGCTGGGAGGGCACGCGTCTGCAGAGACGTCACACGCGGTGCTGGCTGGCAGAGCAGGAGGGTAATGCAGGGCGAGGCTGGTCCCGGCCGGGGGTCCCAGCCCTCAACAGCCCATCATGCATGGCTCCTGGGTGTGCACGCGAACTCGCTTCCAAGTGTATGTGCTCTGGTGGACCCCACCCGAGGGGCACACATGCTCACAGGGACCCTGCAGGCAGTCAGGAGGGAGGGAGAGAGGAAGGAGGGAGAGGGGAGGGAGGAAGAGGGGAAGGAGGGAAGGCAGAGGGAGGGAGGGAGGGAGCGATGAGAGACAGAGTGGTCTGAAATAGCACCCTGAAGGAAGAAAGGTCTTTAATAGAAGCAGCTTTTCTTTACTTTTGCTACTAGGGATCAAATCCAGGCCTTTTGCAGTACGTCTTCAGCAAACACCCCCCCAAATATATATGTATATAATTTTGGTTTTGTAGCAGAGTCTCGCTGTGTTGTCCAGGCAACACTGAACCGTGAGACCCTCCTGCCTCAGCTTTCCAAGCTAGTGCTGCAGGCAGAGCCGGGGTGTTGTTAGAAGCCTGTGCAGCACAGTTAAGCCTGTAAAACGGGAAGAGGTAATAATGGAAAGGGAAAAACTGGAGAGGAGTCCAGGAGAGCTGGGCAGGACGGGCCTGAGATGGCCTTCCACTTAATGGCTCCGTAATCTAGGAAAGAGACTTAACTTTTTGCCACTTCTGGAGGTGGGTAGGGATCTGTGTGTGTGAGGTGGGTGAAAGCCACAGAGAAACTTGAGCAGGGTCCTGCAGTGGAGGGCCGGCCGAGCATCGGAAGGCCTCCGGAGTCGGGAAGCCAACGGTTCCATGTCAGGGATGCTGAATCGAAGTGGGGTTTTGGTATCTGCTATAGACTGACAATGGGCGGCTGGCTTGTAATGCCCACCTGAACTGAACCAGTGTGGTGCTGGGTGGGGGCGGCCCTCCCACGGGCTAAGAGGCAGAACTGGAGAAGAAAGAGGAGGGCTGCACTGGGGAAGTAGCTCAGCGATCTGAGCACCTGCCTGGCAAACACAAGGACCTGGGTTTGATCCCAGGTACTGCAAGCTGTGCCAGCCTTGAAACGAGGTGTGGAGGTGCAGGCCCGTAATCCCAGTGCTGGGGAGGCTGAGACAGGAGGATCATGGGTCCCAGTTGTGTAGCAAGACCCCATACCAAATAAATATATAAATAATTTATTATTTGGTGACAGCAAAAGTCTCCTGCACAATGACCCTCCTCTTGTTTTTCTTCCACCAACCACGAAAGTTTTCATAGCTAAGTGCAGGTTAATTTCTTTTCCTTTATAGCTCATGTCTCATGTATTATGTAATCTTTTTATATGAATATTTTGAGTTGTGTAATAAATCATCCGAGTTTCTATTATTCCGTATGGAGAAATTTGCTTGGATGTACAAGTGCTTTGGATTACAAGCATGTTTCTGGGGCCAATGCTGTTCCCAAACCAAGGCTTTACTTACTTTTGAAATTCTCCCTAATAACGCCTGGGTTATAGCTGAGCAGCATAGTTGCCTGCCTGGCAAGCACACGGTCCCAAGTTTGATCCCCAGGACAGATTTCCCTAATAAAACCCTTTATGATTCTCACTCAAGTGTCTTGGAAATTCTCTTTTCCATGATGGAAGTCAAAGAGCTTGCAAAGTGTCTCACAGGTAGAGTGAGGAGAGGTCCCCCACCTTGCCTTTTGGGACCTCTTTAGACCTTGGCTGGCGGCCACGGAACAACTTCTAGCAGCAAAGCTAGAAGCAGTGGAAACAGTCTGC
>NDGN011376533.1:5521-18891 GCA_002564285.1 Tympanoctomys barrerae
AAAAAAAAAAAAAAAAAAAAAAAAAAAACAACCGACTGATCTATTTCACAAAGCTACAATGGAAGGCAGCCCATCTGCTGCAATTCTGTCCTTGGCAACAGAGATGGCAGGGTCTCCTCACAGTCCCAGCAACCCTTCCCTGCCCACTCCTTTTTAGGCCCCAGAAAGCTAAGCTTTTTAACCTTTTCTCATAGGCAATGGCCACAGGGCACTAGAAACAGAGGGGGCTGAGCTCTGGAGCTGTCTCTGCATGACGGGTCCCATTTCCCACGCTTCCTGGGGTCATGAAGGCTCAGAAGAACAGAAAGAAGTTCCTCCAGCTGAGCCCAAAGCTGTATGTCTTAACCCAGCATACTGGAAGGCTGAGGCAGGACTCTCTCAAAACAAGGGAGGGAAGAAAAGGAAGTTTGGTGCTTGGAAGCCACATAGCACCACGAAGATGGCCCTTGGAAGAGTCTCCCCTCTATAGGTATCTGGGTCTCTAAGAGTAGCTTAGCCATCACCACAATAAACCAACAGTGGGAAAGAGGGCGGGGTGGGGGTCAGGAGTGAGTCAAAGGAACAGACAGGACCCAGCAGATGTCTGCCAGGCAAGCCAGCAGGACAGAAAGCTGTTTCCTTGTGTGGAGCTGTTCTTGTCTTCACACATGAGAAGTGTTTCCAAATCTGCCAAGGACACAGAGCTTCCTGCTCTGAGTACGGGGAGCAGAGCCCAGGCCTTGCGGCAGCACAGAGATTCCATACTTGCTATGTGACCTGGGTAGTCTCCATAGGCTCTGAGCCTCAGTTTCCACGGATGGAGGAATGCGCAGAGTGGAGACAAAGGTGAATGTGTCTGGCAGGAGGACATGCCAAGCCTGGGCTCTGCATGTGGCACACGCCTTCCTTCCAGGGGCCGGCAGAATCCTCAGGAGTCAAAACGTGCCTGGTGTACGCATCATGATCCTGCCACTCGCTATCTGGGCAGCCTGGACAGCAAGGTCTGTGCTTCCTCACATTGCACGAGAGGTGTGCACAGACACAGAACAGTCAGGAGGAGCAGGCAGTGGGAACGAGACCAGGCATCAAGAGATGGGGGCGGGGGAGCGGGGAGCTGAGCCTCTGAGCCTCTGCTGCTGCATCTCCCCTCCCAACTGAAGACGGTGCACGTGAGCGTTATCTCCCAGGACCCAGATACCCCATAGGTTTCACCGAAATGGATGACTGGTGCTGAGGCCTCCTCGCGACATGTGTATGTGTGCAGGCACCTGCATATGTGGGTGCACACAAACACACATGCACCTAGCACAAACCACAGTATTCCATGCTGTACTTGGAAGACTTGGCCTGGAACCAGAGAAGTAGCTGCCAGAGAGAACAAAGCTGAGAGTGTTGAGCACACATGGCATGACTGGAGTGAGCATTAAAGTGTCAGGCTCTGAAAGGACACGAGGTGCAAAGCGTTCCAGAGAACGTGTCGCTGGGTCAATGCCATCACGTGTACTTCCTAATGAGATTTGGTTGTCCCCTCAGCCACAGCAGAGCAGGCAGCCATGCTGTAGCTAGGGTCCCTGACCTTCCAAGTGGATCCTGAGCCTGGGCTTTTGTCCAGGAAGGGAGGCTAGAAGATAGCCCAGGCCCACGTTCTCTCCTCCCTGCAGGTATGGAGGGCCCAGCATCTACTTTTACTAGCTTCCTTGTAGTTTCTTTCCCTCTCTCCCATATCCTTTTTCTTCCCTTAATGTTGATGTTGAACTACTTCTTTAGTACTCTTCAAATTTTAAATACTTTCTTTTCACTTGTCTTGTTTTTCTCCACTGCCTTCTCCCCTAAAAAAAAATGTTCCCACTAACTACTCTGTCTTTAAAAATTAAAAAAAAAAAAAAAATGGGCCAGGGTTTAGCTCAGCAGAACACTTGCCTAACACCCATAAGGCCCTGAGCTCAATCCTAGCTTGACAAATTAATTAAAAAGCACAATCCACACATGGCGAAGGGTGGGAAACCTGGGCAGTTATAAACTTCAGGAGCAAACACTAGTGCTGCTAAATTTAGTACCTTAGAAGACAAGGTACTAAATGGATCTCAGGCCCCCATGCACTGCGGAAAATCTACAGGGAGGATCCCTCCTCAGAAGGCCGGCTGCTTTCCTGATGCTCACCGAGCCCTCCTGGAAATCAGGCTGGGGAAGTGGTCACTATTTAGAGACCCCCTTCAGGGGGCTGACTTTAGACCCAGCCAGAGGTGTGTCTTCTCCCCGCTTTCCCCTAGAACCACCGGAGAGGAGGGTGAAAGCTCTTCCGCTGCACGCCAGCAGCCAGGGTGGTAGGAGCTCTGGGGGAGGCACAGTCTCCGCAGCTAAAGAGCACCAAGGAGGGCTGGTGGCTCCAGAGGAGGCTGCAGTTTGGCACAAGTGCACACACGGGGCACGGCCTTCCAGCTGCTTCTAGGGAGAAAGGACATCAGCTCTTCCATCTACGGGTCCTTAGCTGGTCTAATGCTGTGTGAACAGTCTGGGGTCCTTTGGGGCTCAGGCATGAGTCCAGATGCTGAGCAGCCAAGAGAACCCCCTTACCTCAGGCAAATCACAATTTGTGCCAGGCAGGTAGAAAAGATGATGATTTCATACATTTATAGTCACTCCATCTCCCCAGAGAAGGCTATACTGAGAACAGGCCCAGAAGAAAGTGAAAGTAGCCCAGAAAAGCAGCAGCATCTCCCTTCTGGGCAATTTTTAGGATACACAGTGCCCGCCTCCAAACCCTATTTGCCAAGAACAATGAAGAATGATTCCTTTCTGAAGCAGAGGACTGAAACACAGAACTCCTGTGGGCCTCTGCTGACTCAGACGCTCTAGGCTTACCACGAGCTGATGTGATTAAATGAGAAATGTGCATGAAAGCACTCTGCGAAGTGTGGCATGCTGTTCACTCGACCACTGATGCCAGAAAAGCTTTCAAAGGGACACAGCCGCACAGCTTGGGGGGCATGGCATCAAGCTCCCGAGAAGTCAGTACACAGTGCAGGGCCCAGATAATATTTGGGTCTGCAGCTGCCTTCTCAGGCAATGACGAAACCTTATATAATGAAGTTAGTATTACAGGGTACTTGTCTTTCCAGGCCAGGGTTTGCCTTTCCAGTGGCCCCAAGGAGGCCTCCTGCTCACAGTATCACCATGGATCTGATTTAGCTGTTGCCGAGCTTGCTGAATTATTCACTAGCTATGGATATCAACACAGACTTGGGGTCCCAGGGGCTGGAGTAAAAGGATGCAGTGAGGACTTCCAGAACCGGACCTGAGGGAAGCTCATAAAGAACAAAGAATAAAAGGATCTATGATTTGGTCTCTGAGGGACTTGGGAAACGGGCTGGGGGAGGGTGTGCCAAGAGAAGCCTTAGAAGCTGCTGGGACACCCCAGCACCTGTCCTTGGAGAGAAAAGGGAGGTGGGAGAAGGCATTACTCCCTGCACCCACTGCAGCTCAGGGGAGCCTTGAATTCTCTAGGAGCCTAGAAACAATGCAGTGGGTCTGAGCTTCATCTGGGCTTCTGTTTTACAGACCTCTGCTCCATGGGGAGAAACAGAGAAAGTCCAAACTATGCCTCCAGAAAAAAAGAAAAAAAAAAGAAAGAAAAAAAGCAAAAGCAGGGATCAGGTTAATGGTACTGTATTTCCATTGCCTCATCTGGCACCAAGAGGATCAGGGTCACATTTCTCGCCGCAGGATTGTGACAGATTCAGGAAAGATGGTAGCCCGTACCTAGGGGCCTGCACCAACTCCCATGACCCATGTGCACATCCTCCATGCTATCTGGAGCCCGAGGACAGTTCTTCTTGCTGCGGCTATCATCAGCTCAGTGTGGGGGCTGACACCTGCACCCCAAGCACCCTTCCTCTTACGCAGTGTGCAGCGTGTCTGAGGGACCTGAGGCCGAGGCAGCAGCATGCACCTGACTGGTACTCACTCCCCATCTGTCTGGGCAGGCATCAAGTCAGCCCCCAGAGGCTACAGGCAGAGAGCTCTTCTCTCATAGTTTTGGCCTGGGTTTAGCAACAAGGGGTGAAGAAGGCATGACCTCTGTCAGATCTTGGCTAGCTACCTGGGTTATCTAACCTCACCCAGGGCTCTGGGACAAGAACCGATCAGGAGAGCAAGGGACCCTCTACCTGGAAATAATGGCAGCAGCATATCCCTTGGGGAAAAGATGAAAAGAGGCTGATTCCAGAGACTGGCCTGCTGGGGTGACGGGAACCTGCCTTGGCTCTAAAAGCTGAGAGGATGCTGCTACTCAGAGTTGGAGCTTTGCTAAGGGGCAGAGCCTCATCTTGTGGCCCCTGTCTGATTGGACAGGTCCCTGACAATGCAAAGGGCTTCACCTACACAGAATGAATTAAAGGTATTAAAGGAAGAGAGATCAGACTACAGAAAGGCAGATCCTGGCTCCGCAGGTACAGCTAGGTCGGCTGCTGTGGAGGCACCCAAGGCCCTGGGAAACCATCACTGAGACAAGGGCTGAGGGTTCCTGGCCGATGACAGGTGCTGCCGCCTGGGCCTGGCAGGCATTGGCTGCAGGGGCACCGCCTTGGAAGTCTCCTCTGAACAGCCAGGGACCTATCTGTGGTTCTCCCTTGTACCCCTATTCAGAACCTCTCCCCACTGTCCTAAGGGACCTTTTCACATAGAGGACAGAGAAGGGAAGATGTGATGGAGTGGAAGAGGGGGACAGAGATGGCAGTCTTCTCTAGAGATATGGACACGTGGCTACCTATGTGCACAGGCTGAGCGACCCAGCTGACCCTTCGGCAGGGCTCCTGAGACCTCTTGTATACTCAGGCCTACAGCTCAGACACAGCAGGGGTCGTCAGGCAAGTCACCTGCTGTCCCCAATTGCCTAGGGGACATGTTTGGAAACTTCTCTCAGCCTGGCCTGCCCCGCCCCCTCTGAGCCAGCAGACTCCCAGACATAAACAAACCAGGTCCCCTGGGGGCCTGCCAGCATCTCTAGCTTCCTGGCCAGAGATGGAGCTAAGGGAGGCCCCTCACTCATGATCCCACTGGGTAAACAGGGGTGTTTATTTATTTATGCTGGGTGGGGAAGAAATCTTGGTGGGTAAATCTGGTGGAGAGAACACCAAAGACAGGACGTGTAGTCTGCACTGGGTTAGATAAGGAGCAGGCCATGGGCCACAGGGACAGTGTCTCTCCACTCCCACCCTTTCACCCTACAGTATGACTTGGACCTGGCCTGATCTGTCAGGAAGAATCCTAAGGCTGCCCAGGTGCCTACCTGGCCCCACCCCACACTGCTCCTTAGCCCAAAGGCACAGGAGGAGAGGCCAAGAGCCAACACCTCCACGCCACTCCCCTCTCAACACCATCCAGCCAGCTGTACCTTGCACAAGCCCAGGGTGGATCAGGACAGTGGGGAGAGGTTCTGAACAGGGGCATAAGGGGGTGATGCCCACCTGAGCATGGGAAAGGGAAGGAAAAGGAGAACACCCCAGGTTTTCCAGGAGCTGTTTAGAAAAGAAACAAGTGGGGGATCTGCCTGCTGTCCGAGGAGTCAAGTGGGCCAACTCCAGACCAGGGTTTCTTCTCTGGGCCTGCAGGAACTTCGGGCAGGGCTCAGGGCAGCACACAGTGGGGAGCAGATGTCATCACATTCTCTACGCATCTCCATGCCCCAGGAGGGTGACTTCCCCCAGTTTCTGTATGTAGGACAGCATGGCTGTTTTTCTCAGTGTCATGCACATAGTGGAATGCAGAAGGGTGGGGCTGAGAGGACTGTTAAGTTTTTTAGGGAAAGAACTGGGGTACAACTTAAGTTGGGTTTGGAGGAAACAAATGATGAGAGTCAAACTGCTGGCCAAGGCTGAACTGCCTTCCTACACGGGAGCCTCTATCTGCCCCAGCACCCTCTGCTCCCCATGGGCGCCATGTGCCTGTTTCTTAGGTAGGGCTAGGGTGAGCAGCCCTGGGCAGCTGAGGAACTTTAACTGCCTCCAGGGTGTTTCAGTAACTCAAACCTTGCCAGGCCGGCTGTGGTCTGAATGCCAGCTGGTGAGTTCCAAACAATGGCAAAGGGTGTGGGGCTGGGGGAGGCTTATGAATTAAAAATAGACGCTAGTAATCGCCAGGGAGCCCGCAGAGAGCATGTGGGCTGTGTTTACTAGAGAGAAGAATGCTTCCTATTCATGCCCGGACCTGGGTGGAACCACCCCACTTCCCACAACACCCAATGGCCTCTGGGCCTGGGAGACTAGGCCAACAGTTTTGGGGTTTACCAAGGGCTGGAAGACCCCTTTCCCATGGGACAGGACCCCGAGGGCCATGTCCATCTGGATCAGGAAGGCTTACACCTCAGAAGACAGAGTGATCAAGAGATTAAGTCATCCTCTCTGGCTCCATGAGCCAGCTTCCCACAGCATTGCATAAAACGGTCCCTCAGCTATTATATGGACTTTGGTAGGGTCTTGTGGACAGACTAGAGACACAGGAGATGGCTTTTTCTCGGCCAAGATCTGGGTGCCTCCTTTCCTCTGGGCCTCAGTCTACCCATCTGTAAAATGGAGACGGTAACACCTGCTCTGTCAACTTCGCAGTATGTTAAGAAGATCAACCAGGAAAGACATATAACAAAGCTGAAGTGTCTAAATCAGGATAACTGACCAGGCATAGAACGACCTTCTCCATTATCACCTGAACTCATGGAACCATACGCGAGTCAGCTCACCTCAGAGATGCTGGGCTTGGTCTTCCACACATAGCAAGAAGGCAAGGCTCACTCTCTTCCAGTCATCTTGACATGGTGTGAACCCAAATGCAAACCATGTCCAATAGCACCCCGGCTGATGTGCCTCCCCAGCTCCCCCAGGCTCCTGCGCTGTCGCTCAACAGACAGCAACTCCCCTTTGTCAGCATCTAGCAGTGCCCATTGCCCACCCTGATCCCTCCTGCTTCCCAAGCAGCTGGAGAGTGCTAGGTAGCCACAGGATGCGAGACTGCTACTTTCCTTCCGCATACCAAGCTTGGGACTAGCGGCCCTTGTCTGCCAGGATTTTTCTCAGAGTTTTCACACTGTATGCACTGACTCACCCATGGAAGGTGGACCTGGCCGGGGCCGCACACCAAGCACTTGCCCTCCGAGGGCTCAATGACCCGCTCCATTCCACTGGGTGCCCCCCTCTCGGCGCACGAAGCCACGTTTTCCTTTCATCCAACGCATCCAGAACTATTAGAACACACTTCTCCCCCAGGGAAGCTGGGCTTGCAAATGGTGCAGTCCTGTCCTTTAAATACTATCTATATGCTGACGACTCTCAAATTGGTGCCTCCAGCTTGGATCTCTCCCTGGGACTCCACTCATTCATCTGACTGCTTATTTGGCATTTACATGTGGATGGTTAACGGCCATCTCAGACTCCACAGATCCCTGCTCAGCTCCAACTCTGCCCCACAAAACATCTGTTCCCTTTGCCTACTTCCTTTCAACTTAGTCATGACAATTATGTCTTTCCAGCTGCCAGGTGCCAAGTCTGTGAGCCCCCTGAGGCTTTACCCCTTTCTTCAGTGCCCCCCACATGATGCACTGGGAATGTGAGCACCAGCTCTCTGAGCAAACCCAATGTCTGGCCACTTCTCTGCCTCTGCTGCTGCCCCTGTCACCTTGCCCCGGAGTGCAGCAAAAGCCCAGCTAGACTCTCCGCTGTCACATCACCTATCCTCCACACAGAAGCCCAAGTGGCCTTCTAGGTGGTGTCCACTCACCTGTACCAAGCCTTGCAATGGCTTCCCACCCGAGTCTGTGGTCTGCCCCGCACCCTCCAGCTCCTGCCCCAAGGCTGACCGTCTTCTTCTGTTCCTAGCCTGCTCATTCCGCTCCAGTCACACTGACCTTTCTGTAGGTCCTCAGAATATTCCAAGCCCATTTCTGCCAAAGGGCCTTTGCGCTCACTGGTCTGTCTATCTGAATTGCCTTACCTCAGAGAGCCACGTGATGTACTCTCTCACATTAGGGGAGAGGCTTTTCTGACCAATTTGTCAAAACAGTGTACCTATCCCCACCATCCTCTACCCTCTCGCTTTGCTTTGATTTTCCATTTTAGCACCCGTTACTACCAACTATATTATGTAATCACTTAACGGTTGTCTCCTCCTATTAGGATGTCAGTTTTGTGAGGGGAGGAGCTCTGCTTTCACTCAGTGCCTCACTCAAAGAAGAATTTGTTGAATAAAGAGGAAGCAAGACTGAGAATAAAAGTTTGTACTAACATTGTTTAAAAAAAAAAAAAAAAAAAGAAGGAGAAGCAGAGAGGTACACGGTGACCATGCCTTCTATGTACTGAAGAAGGGAAGGGACATCTGCTGACTTGGTGACTGATGAAGTGACTGACTGACCAGGTGAGGCTCTTACTACCGATAGACTATAACAATCTGTGGAAAGTCTTTTTTCCTGGAGAAATCCAGAACCAAGGTCACTTGTGGAATACATATAATGATCCAACAGTGGGTGGTCAGAAAGTCCCCAAGGGTGATGGCAACGCAAAAGCATCACCTCAGGTTAAACAAAGAAGACTGCAACTGCTGGCTGGTGCTTGCAGGGGGAGCCTGGCATGGTGAAAAGAACCCTGGACCTAGGGTCAGGAAACCCATTGCCAGCCCTAGCTCTGCACCCAAGATCTCTGTGGCTCGAGTAAGTTCCATCCCCTGTTGGAACTGTCTAAAATCTTGGGGTATCCTCCCCCTGTTTACTTAGCCACAAGCTCATTTTAATGAATTTATGAAAAGACACCTACAGAAACACATCCTACCTTGGCAAAGTGCAAAAGCAAACCTGTGTATTCTATAGTGCCAGGCAGGAAGCTGGCACACGATGCTTGCCAGGCAAATGAACTCCCAAATGTCTTCCAAAGTCAGGATGCACAAGAACTCGAGAAACAGCCAGTGTTGGCAGGATGACAGTTCTAGATCGTATGTGGGGAGCTGAATTTGCTCTGGTGACAATCTACAGTAAAAACAACTTTATAGCAGAGCATCCCTTGGAATTTCGATGCTAGGAAATCCACCAGGTCTCACATCTGCCAAATGTAGGACTCTCGCTTATTTGTCATTCCTCCTATTCTCCCTCTTCCACTCTAGCCATCTTCATCCTCCTTGGCCACCTCTTATCTGTCTCTTGTCATCCTCCTTTCTTTCCAGATGCACTGGCTGTGTGTCCTGCCCATAGCTGGGCACCTGTTCCACCCACAGGCTTTCAGGACAACTCCCTGTCACTGCACTCCTCTGCTCGAAGTGGTCTATGTCCTACATTTCGTGTGCTCTGGAGGTGGGACCTGCCTTGCACTGGACTGCACATTGCTCTGGAAGGTCACCTCTGCACCCTGGAGGATGAATGTGGCCTCCTTGAGGTCCCTGTCTGGTGCTTTCCCCCTCTGCACCTCCATGTAAAGATGCTCCTTGCCTCCCTCCATCATCCCCCAAAGCAAAGCTCTTGTTCCCAGGTTTCCTTCCTGCAGTCATCAGAGGAGTTCAGTGCCACATGGACAGCCCATGCGACAACCTAACCTCTCAGCTCTTGCCCTATTCAAGTCAGTGTCTCTCCCTTCATGCCTTATCTGCCATACTCTATGATTTCATTCTAAGCCTATCTTTCCCCTCTAAGAGCCAAACCCTTAAACCCCACAACACCCCTGCTCTCTTTCCTCTTTACCTTCTCTCAGTGCACTGCTCTTTAAATCCCTCCTCACGCACCTCCTTTTCTCCACATCACCAGCCCTTCTCTACCACCTAAGACTTTACTCTCTGACCCACCCACCACCCTTGACCTTTCAGCACACCTTCTAGCAAGCTCTGCTCCTACCCTTGGGCTGCTGCAGACCCCTAGGGGGAAAATAAATCACAGCCACTGCAGCCTGAGAGGAAGCAGCCAGGTGTGCAGGAGCAACCTGCAGGGAGATGACGCTGAAGCCAAAGGAGAAAGGAACTCAAGGAGGAGAGACTAATCAGGCAGACAGAAGCAGCAGGTCAGATCTGGCTGCCTGTCCCTCATAGGTCAGTTGGATTTCTGCCCTTGGCCTCCTTACTGGATGCAAGCCCCTTCTCAATCCCCCATCTACAGCGAGGCCCACAGGGATCTGCTCCCTCCAGTCTCCTGCCTAACAGCTTCTGACAGCTTCATTCTGCTCCCACACCAGACACAGCAAGACCTTCTGTGACCTGCCCTCTGCCTCTCTATCAGACCCCAAAGTGCTGGACCTATCTTGGTATCAGGTTAGTTTTATACGTATTACCCCTCCTTCCCATTCCTTGCTAAATTATACCCTTTCAAAACTCAGTGCAATGGCTTCCTCCAGAAGGTCTTGGCCAACTCCCTCCACCCTCAAGGCCTGCTCCCACAGCACCCGTCACAGCCTTGCTACCCTAGGCCGCTGTCATTCACGCTGCTGTCTTCCCTCCTGAGAGCAGTATGAGGACACCAACACTGGCTTGGTGATTCATGTAGCACATAATAAGCATCCAATAAATATCTGTTATACAAAGTCCTAAAATGACTTCTTTCTAAACATGCTTTCATGAATTCCTCCCCTATCTTAAGTAATAAAAATTGTACTATGCCAGGCTCCATCCTGAGTATTCTAATATATTAACTCATTTAATCCTACAATAAATCTATGATCATCATTCCCCTTTATAATTGGTGGAACCGAGGCACAAAGAGGTTGAGTGACTAACCCAGCGAGGAAGTGTAGAAGCAGGGTTGGCTCTAGTCTGTGCTTTTAACTACTACTCTCACTTCCTCTTCATAGCATGTTGAAGGAAAACAAACCAAAACTCATATCAGCCTGGGCAAAAATAATTTTGAAAAACAAACCCACAAACAAACAAAAATCAGCCATATGAAGACTCAGGCCTTGTTTTTAGCTTAGTCATACCCGACTCCCACAACCAGGGCAGATAACTCTGCAGAGCTCACACGGTCCCCAAGCCCTTCCTAGGGCCCCACCTCACCTTGTCCCCGACGCCCTCAGCCTCCTCTGCCAGAAGGTACACGTTGCCACCATCAGCCAGCAGCAGGGCAGTGTCAGTGGTGGAGGAGGAGCGGGGACGGCACTGGTGCTGGTGCAGGATGGCGGCCAGGCTGCTGTCCTGGGGGGTCTTGCGCAGCAGGTGGGGGCTGCCGCGCTGGGGCTCCAAGGAGCTGCTCTTGGTGCGCCGGCTGCTGCCCCCGCCGGCCCCACTGCTGCTGTGCAGGCTGGCACCCCGTTTGATGGAGGGCCGGGAGCGGATCTGCTGCAGCACACGGTTGAAGGCAGTAGGCCGGGCAGGCAGGTCGTGCAGGGACATGGCATAGGAGACGCGGTGCATCTCGGGGGAGCGCTCCTTCTCGTCTGGGGAGTCATGGTCAGACATGCCCTGCTGCTGCTGGGAATCCTGAGACGCCTGGTGCTCCCTCTCCCGTGACCGGCGGCGGCTGTGGAACAGGTGCTTCAGGCCGTGGCCAAACATGGAGCCCTCTGAGAGCTGCTGGATTTTCTTAAGGGAGAGAGATGAAGATCTATGGTGAGAGGAGAGCTGGGAGTAAAGGGGAAGGAAGAGTCTATTGTTGGGAGACCAATAGCTACTACAGCCATCTGCATTTGTAGCATCCCTAAGGATGACCTGTCTTACTTCAAAAAAGGTGAGAGAAGCTGCGTATGGTGACACAGACCTGAAATCTGAGCACAAGGGGATGGTATGGCAGGAGGATCGAAAGTTCAAGTCTAGCCTGGGCAACTCAACAAATCAGGGAGATTATGTCTCCAAATAGAATTAAAAACGAGCAGGGCATATAGCCCCGTGTAAAGGCCTGGGGTCCAATTCCCAGCACCACCACCCTGAAATGGCTGACTCACTGCTTCATTCCCACAGGAAAATACCCCCCAAAAAAGGGGTTCTTTTTTTTTTTTAAAGAATGATGCTCTCAGGCCCAAAACTGGAGCTCAGTGGCACCCAGAAGTAGCACCCAAGGCTGGATTGGATCCCAAGGCTGGATCCTCCAGATCAAGGCCAGCATCCCCGGCACCTCCCCCTTTCCAAGTCACACCCTGCTTCCAGCTGCTCTGGCTCTTCCAGATCACTAAGCACTCATTTCCAAACATGCTTCATTGGAATACTTCTTGGAAAAACCAGGGTCTCCTAATCAGGTTATATGCTTGGAGCAGGCATGGCTAATTGCTCGGCATCCATTTCCTCACCAACCAAACCAAGGGTCCTTAATGCTCCTTCCTAAAAAGTCCCACTTTGACAGACTCCCGTGCAGCTAAGAGTAGTCATTTGATACAATCTGGTGCAATAAAATGCAGAGGTAACGCTGTTGGGGCAGCTTTCTTTTTCTGGTAAAGGCAGTCAACCTTCCCACTTCTTTCCATCTGAACTGTGGAGGTGATGTCCAGCAGTGCAGCAGCCACTTTGCTACCACGTGGTAACAGTAAATGATGGTACCACACAGACTGTATAACCCGAGAAACAGACCTGGGAACTTGACAGCCTGGAGAGTCACCAAATCAGTCATGAAGGCCAACCCTGGGATCCTTGTTGCCAGAAATAAATAAACTAACCTTCACCTAGAACATTGTAGAACAATTTTCTGTTCTTAGCCCCACTGGCAATGAAATAAACTACTTTTTAATGGTATCATCTTGTGGAATGGTCAGTAACCAATTCTCTTATATCCACATTAGAACTGGTTATCCAAATGAGGGTCTTTCCCCTCAAACTGGAGCAAAAGCAAATAGCTGTGGCGCCAGCACTGCCCTGGCCACAGCCTTCCCTAGTCGCCTGAGACCCTCCAGCTGCTCCACAGGCAGCGCTGCTCAGGCAGGGTGCTGGGTACGCCACTGGAACGTGGATGTAGCAACAACCAGACAGCTGCCGGCCAGGGGCCACTGTCCAAGCAGGCTGAGCCCTCCGCATAGCTTTGGTGCTGGAGGAAGGGTGCAAAGTGAACTCTGCACTCCCAACTGCTAGAGGGAAACCCTAGCCAGCCACTGGGGCGCAGGGAGCCCCTGCAGGTTCACTTCTGGGAGGAACAACCCATAATTACCTGAGGCAGCTTCAGTCATTTTTAAAAAATACTCCAAAATTAAACATTAGATTTTCTTGCCCCTCTAGAAACAAGCATAGAGGTAGAACTCTTGAAGACACTGGTGCAGGCAAACCTTTTCTGAACAAAACGCAAATCACACAGGAACTATGACAAGGAATCAGCAACTGGGATCTTATCTATCAAAAAGTTTCTGGGACTGGTGAGATGGCTCAGTGGTCTAAAGCACCTACTTGTAACAAGTTTAGCAAAGCACAGGGACTGCGGTTCGATCCCCCAGCACCACATGCCAGCCGGCCCCGCCCCCTGG
>NDGN011376539.1:0-13228 GCA_002564285.1 Tympanoctomys barrerae
AGTCCTGTGGATAACCCACTACTATTGTAGACTGCTGGACTATATTGGAATATTTTGCTGAATTCATGCACCTACCATATTTGGATGGCAATGGAGTACCCATCTCTGACAAAACTAAACATAAAAAGGAGATATAAATGAAGGACAATTCTGTATTGTATATACAAGATAGGATAGATATACAGCTACTTTCTCTTAATTCAATAAGAAGAAAGATCCGTACTAATAGTGGTTGGACAGGATATCATGTCAGCATCTTGAGCTATGAATGACTACTACAAAGACAACAATATGCAATGTATTAATTGTTATAACTCTCCTGCTAACCTCTTTTGAAACTGTCTCGTTGCAATTTTTTTCAAAATAAAATTAAGAAAAAAATAACAGTAAAAAAATATGCTTCTTGAAAAAAAATAAAATAAAGAAGAAGTGCAAAGCATCATGGAACTCTGGCCCAGTGCAATGCAGTGCACAGGAAGTTACCTCTAGGGTTTTCAAAGCTCTGCAACTGTCAGCTAGGTGTAGATACACATATTTAAAACTTGCAGTTCGTTATTGTGAGTTTAAAAAACCAGATTGTGGGGCCTTTGAGATTTGGGTGCTTTATCGGGTTACTTCCCCACTTTGAATTCGTTGCTCAGTTCTCTTGTAATTTTTCTGCTACAGAAATTTGACACTCTGGTTGGAGAGAGAGGGGCCCAGCTAAGCGGTGGACAGAAACAGAGAATTGCCATCGCACGCGCCCTGGTGCGCAACCCCAAGATCCTGCTGCTGGACGAGGCCACGTCAGCCCTGGACACAGAAAGCGAAGCAGTGGTTCAGGTGGCCCTGGATAAGGTTCGTGAGTCCAGAGCCGGTTCATGAGTACCAGGAACTTTCACTGTTAGTTTTTATCTCTTATTTTCATCATCACCCATCCTGTGAAGATGTCCTATTGTAATTATTTTTCTCAATTTTATTTTCTTTCACTGGTAGGACATGTGTACAATACTTGCAGCATAGTCATCATGGGGAATGGATATGTATCTACAACACAGCCTGTTTCTCTTTTTAATCCCTTTCCTCCTTTCCAGCCCTTCTCTCCTCCTTCAATCCCCTTTCCCCATTTTCATTCTTTCTGCCATGTTGGCAGTACATAATGATGGCTTTTCCTGTGGGGCGCTGGGAAGATCTCAAGTAAAGTTGATGTCTGGTCAGTGAGTAGGATCTTCCACCAGTATCTTTATGGAAGAAATTCTGTTAGTCACAACCAGTCCCAGCAGGACAATCTACAAGAGAATACTATACTTAAAGCTACTGAAGTGCAGTTCCTACCAGAGCCACTAGTATACCTGAAGCAAAGGTATTTATCCAGGGATGCCTGACCTGCTACAAGGAGGAGCGCACTGATGTCCAGCAGCTGGCCTGTGGCCCCTACATGCTGCCTCACATCGAAAAGTCAGTCTCCAGGAGAAGCCCTGCCAGAGCTGCTATTGCATCAATGTCTAGGGTATTGATAATGCCAATAATGGCTCTTAAAACTGAGAGCTAGTACCAGGACTGTGCAACATTTGAGGTGGACACATGACATTCTGGAAGAGTGAATCCGAGTGGATCTCATGAAATCTGTACCAGGTGCTTTTATTTTCTCCATTTTTCACCATCCACAGAGCATGACAGCATCAATTCTCGTTAAGGAGAAACACTGGGCAGCTCAGGCTAGACCTTGTAGGAAAAAGCCCCATTCAAGGTCCCAGCATCAGTGGCCGCTGTGCATGGCTTCTCGGAATGAGGAAAGAAAATTCAAAAGGAAAACTGGTTCCATGTATGTGAACTTGAAAACATATAGCCTCAGGGGTGTCCCTGATACGATGCTTCAGATGTAGAACATGGACTTGAAAAAACATGGACTAGGCCTGTGTCTATATTTAAACTTATTCTTCTCCTTTAGGTAACATCTCCTGAAAAGCTTGTAGTACGAAGGCTCAGTGGGATGGTGTTAACTTTACAGGGAAAAATCTGCTATTGCCTGTTAAAGGTACTAGAGTTAGTGTTTTATACCTAAATAATTTCATGCAGCTTCCATTTCCCTTTTTCTTTATTTTTGAAAGAGTATATTTGGTCATAAAGAGAAACTTGTATTTGCAAAAACATGGCCATTCCAATCAGATGCAGCGCTACTCGATCTAGGGTCCTGCTCATGGCTGCCCCACTCATCTCCCAGGGGGAAAAGATGGGAGAACTGAGAGGAGTCAATGTTTGCTACTGGACAAGAATGAGATTAGGTGACTGCAGCTTGGAGTCTCTCTAGATTTTCAACTATTTCTTTACAATTTGAACACTTGATGGTTATTCCTTTTAATTTATTTGAAGTGCCACTTTTGAAATAAAGGTTTATCTTGAGAGAGAGAGAGAGAGAGAGAGAGAGAGAGAGAGAGAATTTTACCTATTTTATTTTCCACCAAATGAAGTATTTCTATTTTAACCCTTGAACAATTTTGATTAAAGTGCACTAGCTGGTGGCGTAAGTCAAGATTCAATTGTCTGCATGTAGATAGGCAGTTTTCCCAGCACCGCTTACTAAGAGGCAATCTTTTCTGCATTATACATTTTGGTCCTCTTTTTCAAAGGACAAATAGTCGAATGTGCTTGGAATTGCTGTTATATCCTGTGTTCCCTTCCACATATTCTTGTGCCAATGTAAAACTGTAGTTTTCCCTGTAATCTTGTAGTATAATTTGAGGTCAGATATTGTAATTCCTCCTATCTTCATCTTGTTGCCTGGGATTGCTCTTGTTACTGTAGGTCTCAGAACTAGTTCAGTATGAATGTTAGAAAATGTAGCCCCTTTAACAAATGGTGCTGGTAAAACTGGCCAACTGTTCCTCCACTGGTGAAAGAATGAATCTAGACTCCTCTTTTTCACCCTATACTAAAATTAAATCAAAATGTATCAAAGACATATATAAAAGCAGAAACACTGAATCTACTGGAAGAAATAGTAAAATGCTTGAAGACAAAAGCATAGGCAAGGACTTTTGTGAAGAGAATCCTAATTTCACAAGAAATAGCACCAACAGTCAGCAAATAAGATTATATCAAATTAAGAAGCTTCTGCTCTCTGAAGGAAACAACCAACATGGTAAAGGGGCAAAATATAGAATGGGGAAAAATTTGTGAGCCATTCCTTGGAGAGAGGACCAATATTTGTGACTCAAAAAAGTAACCTCCCTCCAAATGAAAAGAAAAACCCTCTTAGAATATGTCCAATTGAAATGAATAGGCAATTCTAAAATGAATTACAAAAGGCCAGTAGGTACATGAAAAATGTTTGGCATTTTTGGCCATTTAAGAAGTGCAGATTAAGATACTGAGATTTCATCTTAGTCTAGAAAAACAAAGGCTATTGTCAAGAACTCAAACAGCAGCTAATGCTGGCAAGGCTGTAGGGAAAAGGAACCCTCTGTATCACTGGGAACAATGTGAACTAGCACAACCAGTAGGGAGAAATCAGTATGGTAGTTCTTAAAAAAACTAGGGACAGACATTGTGTTTGACCCAGCTATACTGCTTCTGGGCTTATTCTCAAAAGTTAAAGGCACCGGATTGCAGCATTGCACGCATATTCATGTTTATAGCAGCAAAGTCCATGATAGCTAAATCTCGGAGGTGGCCTATCCACTCAATGACAGGTGAGTGGATAATGAAAGTATGGCATATAACTAACCCATAAGTATGGATTAATATGTGTCATCATGGGAAATGAATGCAACTTGAGATCATAATGCTAAGTAAAACAAACCAGACACATATGATTTAACATCATACTTTCTCACACATGAAAAATGTTGAAATAATATAAAGAGCAAAATAAAAGGCAGATGAGGGCCAGTGAGATAGTTCAGCAGTCTAAGCGCCTGCCTGGCAAGCAGAAGGACCCAGGTTCAATCCCCAGTACCGCATGCCATGCCAGCCCTGCACCAAGCTGGCCACCGAAACCAGGCATAGTGGCACGTGCCTGTAATCCCAGCGCTGGGGAGGCTGAGACACGAGGATCACTATGAGTCTGAGCTGCATAGCGAGACACTGTACCAAATAATAATAATAACAATAAAATAAAAAGTAAATGACTGGACAAAGGGAAATAGATTTTTTAGAGATGAGAAGGAGATCTAGAGAATAAGAGAGCACAGAAGGAGGGGAGGAGAGAGTTTCTCAAAAGGGTTAGGGTGGGTGATGCATATATATCAGCTCCAGGATGAATGCATTCATTGCGTTCTCCAAACGTGTACCAATAAAGCAAAATTTAAAAGACTTTGAAATATATGAGGCCAGGAGTAATGATACCGAATGAAAAAATAAGTAAATGCATAATTCTAGGCAATTTCAGCCCTCTTTTCTCAGCATTTGATACATGCAAGTTTAGCAGGTACACAGAAGAGCTGAGCAATGCTCTGAACACTTTTGCCTTATTGGTATTTGTGAAATATTTTACCATATAGCCTCAAAATGCATATTTTTCTCAATGAAATTTTCTCACAGAATATTCCTAATGTTGGAGCATAGTGGCAATAAAATAAATTCTTAAAATCATTTTTTAAAATGTGAATTGAATTTTAATTTTAAAATGATTTTAATTAAATATTTTAGTTTTTGATTTAATTTTTTTACACTTTAGTGGTATATGTTTGCAGTACATAATGAGTACAGTCATGGTGGGGAACTGGTACATTCATGTAACACATCCTAAAAGAATAAAATTAATGCATAGTGTCATCGATCCTGCTGGAATAAAAGTACAAACTAGCGTCAGAAGTTCATGTGAAAAACACCTAAATATTTGAAAATAAAGTTAAATGAAAATTTTATTTTATTTTGGAACCCTTGAAGAGCATATGGAACATTTGAGAAAAATATTTTATTTAAATATACTTGTGTAAGAATTTGTGATAGGGCCAGCAAGATAGCTCAGTGGACTAAAGTGCCTGTTTAGGCAAGCTTAGGCAAGTGCAGGGACACCACATACTGTGCCAGCCCCACCAGAAGTCTGAGCTGTGTAGTAAAAAAAAAAAAGTAAGTGCTAGTATTATTTCTGTTTTATTTATGAAAGAACTGAGCCTCATACAGGTATTAAAAATGAGATTAGAAATCTGGACAAAATCCTAGAACTCATAACTGGCAGAAGTACCATTTGCATTTGGATCGGTATGATGCTGAAGGGTAGGTTTTGCAACCTCGTGCCTATTATTTATTTTGATCATCCTATTTGTCTGTAAGACACGAAGTTAGGATTCTTCAGGCTGGTCAGTAGCTGATAAACATGAATGCAGCTGCCTGGCCTGTTTTGATTTTGATTGGGCTGTAGGATTTTATTACATGGTATAAGTCCTTGATAGTTACTGCAAATTTAGGCTGATAGATATGAAGTACTATCCTTAGAGGAACACACATTATTAATATATAGATGTTATATTTGTGTTTGTATTTATTAAATTTCATTTTATACAGTCAACCATTGACTACACATTTATTAATGTTAGATACTATTTTCCATAACTAGGATGGTTTTAGGATGGCTAGATAATTGGTATGTAGTAATATAACTTGAACATGGAGTTGCTAATGGATTCAAAAGCTCTGCTTTTCTTTGCTTAGGCCCGAGAAGGCAGGACCACCATTGTGATAGCTCATCGCTTGTCCACAGTTCGGAACGCTGATGTCATTGCTGGGTTTGATGATGGAGTCATTGTGGAAAAAGGAAATCATGATGAACTCATGAAAGAGAAGGGTGTTTACTACAAACTTGTCACAATGCAGGTTTGTTAATTTCTGAAAAATTCCTGGATTAGCTCAGTGGTAATAAAATGACGACACAATTAATGCTAACAACAGATGCTATGTGACTTGTTGAGAAGCAAAAAAAGAAAGAAAAAAGACCTAGAAAGAAAAAAGAATTCAGCATCGTACCAGTGTTTCATATGTTTTTTCTTGAAAAGATATGAGTTAAATAAAACTGATTTAAATATATTAATAAGTTCAGAAGTACTCAGTGCAGTAGTAACCTCTAGTAATGTGTCTACTGAACATTTCAGGGGTGAATCTAAATTGAAAGGATGGTAGAGAATGCATAACAGAGTGGGATTTGTTGCAAAAAAAAAAAAAACCAGCAAAATATTTAAGGGTTTCTAATATTGATTACATGATGAAATGATAATATGGCTATCAATAATATCTTGGGCATATTAGGTCAAATAAAATGTAGGATTAAAATTAACTTTATATCTTTTTTCACATTTCTAAATGTGACTACTAGAAAATTTCAGATACAGTTCACATAATGGCTTATAGCACATTTCTCTTAGTCCTGGTCCATAGCAAACTCAACTGAACCAAATACCCACTGAACAAACTTGACTAGGTAAGACACACAGAAAGATTTTCTTTTTCCTTCTGCACATTAAGGAGGAATTTTTATTTATTGGTTTTCATCTTCCAGTATATCATACAGAAAAGAAATAAAAATAAATAAATAAATAGCTTTTTTTTAAACTTTAGTACAGGGTCTCACTACACAGATCAGATTCATAGTGACCCTCCTGTATTCAGCCTGCCAAGTGCTGGGATTACAGGAGTGCATCACCACTCCCAGTCTCAGTTGCTGTCTCACCTTGCCCCAGGGGCAGGGGCAGCACAGCACACTGGGGATCGAACCCCAGCCACTGCACCTACTTAAGTAGACACTTTAGTCTGCTAAGCTATCTGGCCAGCCCTAGAAAAGAAATAACAGTTTAATGTCAAGCTTTCCTGTAGTTAATTAAATTATAATTTCATTTGTATCTGATGTTTGGTAATTAATTTTCATTCCCTAGTCTAACCAACTTGTGCATATTTCTTGATCTGTTTTAGACACAAGGAAATGATAGTGAGTTAGAAAATGATATTTGGGAATCCAATGGTGAAGTTGATGCCTTGGCTATGTCTTCAAGAGATTCAGGATCCAGTCTGAAAAGAAGATCAACTCGGAGGAGTGTGCGTGGACAAGGCCAAGAGAGAAAGCCTAGCATAAAGGATGCCCTGGTATGGAGGAAAATGTAGTTAATTTTTCTAACGTATTTCTATTAGTACATGCTTGTAGTACATACTTTTATTCCTTTCCCCCTCGAAGCCTTCTTCAATCCCCCATTTAGTCTGAATCTTTTTTTTCTTTTTTTTTTTTTTTTCTTTTCTGTGGTACTGGGGATCAAACTCCGGACCTTGTGCTTGCCAGGCAGATGCTTATGCCACTGAGCTTTCTCTCCAGCCCTCACTTCCTCAATTAGGAAAGCAAATTTTTTCTCTTTTTTTTTCCTTTAAATCCTTGTCCTTATCTTCCCTCTCCTTTCCCCACTTCTTGTTCCCTTTTTCATTTGAAAAAAGTTCTTCCTACTTTTTAATATCTGTCTTCCATTTTGCTACTTGTTTGTACTTTGAGTTTCTCAAACAAGTAAAGCAATGCAAGATTTGAACTTGTGTCTTGATTCATTTCAGTTGATTATGGTCTTGAGATACATCCATTTTCCTTAAAATATTTCAGGGTTATCTTTCTTTATGATAAAGTAGTACTCTGTTGTGTATAGGTACCATATTTTCTTAATCCATTTATTCATTGATGGTCATCTGTGCTATTTTCAATATTTAACTGTTATAAATTGTGCTTCTATAAACAAAAGTATGCATGTATCACTAGTGTATGATGACTTAAACTCTTTCAGAAAGATGCCCAAAAGGGGAATAGTTGGGTCAAATGAAATATCTAGTTTTAGTTGTTTGAAGAATCTCCTCCATACCACTTCCAATAGTGGACTAATATAGAGAATATATAAAAAACTCAAATATACTGGACACTCCCAAGTTACAGATCCAATTAAAAATGAGCATCTGAAATGAGCAGATACCTCTCAGATGAGAAAATACAAATGGCCAATGAGTACATGAAGAATGCTCAATATCTCTGGAAATTTGAGGAATGCAAATTAAAACAGCATTGAGATTCCAACTAGCTCCAGAAAAATTACTATCATAAAATCAATCAATAACAAATGTTAATAAGGCTCTGAGGAAAAGAAATCCTTTTCCATTGTTGGTGGGTTGACAAAGTGATTCAACTGACATGGAAAGGATGATATACAGTTGTATGTACTGAATCTTCCCCAATCACTCTCTTGTGGGAGGCAGATGCTGATGCTGGGTGGGAATAAAAAAAAAAGAAACAGCAATGATCTTTTTAGAGAATCTTCCAGAATCTTCCACACACCCAAATGTTAGCATTTTACATTCAGTTTGGAATTTAAAGGTATACATTTATAGAAAAAAATTAGAATTAGAACTTATAATATAAAGAGCCTCAGCAGTCTGCAGATATTAAAATTTGTTTTTCTTTAATTGTTAATCATCTTGTCATATTCTTAATGGTAAACCAAGAGTTAAGTAATTCTTGGTACATCCTTTATTGCTTTCTAAACTATGGGGTGCCAGTAGAGAAACTTTTTTCCAGTAAGTTGTAGGAATTTATTTTAAATAACCTACGGTTGATTAAAAGGGAATTCATGATAAAAATAGAAGATACTTGAGGAAAGATGTGGGAAATGGACTCTGCACACACTAAACTAACAATGCTTCTGAGAAATTTTCAACACTTTTTTTTGTTGTTATATTTTAGGGAAGGGTCTACAGGGTGTTCAGGGCCTCACTACTAGATCAGACTTGTAGTGATCCACCGGTTTACAGCCTCCCAAGAGCTGGGATTATAGGTGCGCACCACCATGCCCAATCTCAATTGCCTTCTCAGCAGCCTCCCCCTCACTGCCTGGGGCAGTGCTGGCATGGCAGGCCCAGAGATCAAATCTCTGGCCATTTTTGAAAAGCTAAATAGCTACTATTTAATTAGGAATAAGGATAGGATATAGTTACTTTAAAACTTTGTGCATAAAGGAATTATATCTCATAAAATGAACTATTCATCCATTTTATAAGCAGCTTGTTATACTTTTCTATGTTTTATAGGATGAAAATGTACCTCCAGTATCCTTTTGGAGAATTCTGAAGCTGAGTCTCACTGAATGGCCTTATTTACTGGTTGGTTTGTTGTGTTCCATTATAAACGGAGCCATGCAACCAGCATTTGCAGTAGTATTTTCAAAGATTGTTGGGGTAAGTGTTTATGTCTCTTATGTGTTTGATTTGATGTCTTGACTCAAGAATGAAAGAACTGGTTGTATGGCCCTAGTGCCCTTAACCCTCCAAATGAGTGCATGACATGAAACCAGTAGTTTGTAAATGTAAAACAGAAGCTTGGTTCTGAGAGAAAAGCAGTTTTGTAAACCATCCATGTCATATTTCTATCCAGGGCCCTGTCATTGCTCTTCTGGGCCCTGGGAATCAGCTCCCTGAAATAGTCAGTGGCACTGGTGAGGTGATTTTCCATCAGGAATGCGAATTAAAAGAGTATTGAGATTCCATCTAATCCCAGAAAGTATGCCAGCACTGCATTCTGAGCAAACGCTGTGGCTCTTCCCTAGTACGCACTGGGTTTTCTCCACTGTGTATCAGATGGGCCTGAGAATGACCTGACTGTAAAGTACTCCCTTTCCAGTACACCAGGATCAAGCTTAGCATGCTGTCCCCATCAAAGGTAATTGTCATGTCACTTGCAAAGTCTGAAATAAAAAGAAGCAGTTTCCTTCTAAAGACAGAGATTGACAACTTGTGTGCACTTGTCCCAGCAGTAGCATCTCCAACAGTAGAATGATAGCTTGAGCATTCAGGTTCTATACTTCCTGAAAGGTTTCTAGCCATTGAGCCAAGGACACCCTCACCATATTGTTAAAAACCTTGTGGGGACAAATTGATTCACACAAGAATCATAAATCAAACAACAGATCTTGGTTGTATAACAAAAAATATCCAGAACTATACAAATTGACCAGAGATTGATAATTTTAGGTTGATATACGTGCTCATTGTATGCATTCAAAAAATACTTCTTTACTGTGGAAGTTGCTCAGAAGTCCACTGCTCACTAGAAGGGGGTCAGACTTAGGTTCAAGCTCCAGTATGACAATAAAAGGGCAAATTAATGAATAATTCAGTGTCTACTTTGTGCCGGGTAGTTTTATACATGCTGAAAAAGCACCACAGAGATAAAGGGCTGACCATGGAGTGTGTGTTCTGGGACAGGAAGCAGCAAGTTCTGCCTGTAAAAGACAGGCTAGCAAATATTTTAGAATTTTCAGCCATTGTGACTCATACTGCTGTAACTGGCTCTTTTGGAGGCAGAGTTGATATAAACAGTCTGAAAACAAGTAAATTAGGATGAATCCCAGGGAAACTTGAGGTAAACATGGTGTGCAGCTTGCTGACCCCTGTCCTGTCCTGTGCCTTGCAGGCAGGAGAAGTAGACCAGGCTACCACCAGAAGACAGCGGTGGAAGTGGGTGACTTAGAATGTAGCTGTGCGTAATGGCACTTCAGCTTAGCGTATTTGTGTTTTCTCATGCTGTTGTCTCAGTTACTTTTCTTGCATTTCTGGGACAAAATGCCTTGACACCCAAAATTGAGTAAAATGACAGGTTTAGTTAGCTCACAGTTTGTGGAGGTTTCAGTCCAAACATGGCTGGTTCCAGGGCAGAGCGGTGCCTGGCAGAAGACAACAGTTCAGGGCAGCAGAAAACAGCAAAACAGCAAGAGCAAAAAGGGAGGAGCAGGGGCAGAGAGCAAGTCTCTCTCCCTTCCTTATATTGCATTCAGGCTCTCAGCCCAGGGTAGGTGTCTCCCTCACACCTATAATCCCAGCATTGGGTCATGAATTAATCAACTCTGGAAGCCCACCCCATCATTGTATGATGCTTTGGAGGGACAGCTAGACACAGCCATATACTTATATTTTTATTTTCTCTTATTTACTCACATGAATAGCAGCCTACAGTTCTGTTGTTCAGGCCTGGCTCAGTCACTCCAAGGTATTAGCGGAGCAGCCAGTATTCACCCTGCTGTACATAATGGGTTGCGGGTCTTGATCACTTGGGCTTATGGCCTTGGGCCATCCCTGCTGCTGTGTTCATTGGAGCAAGTTAATTCTTCTGTCTGTGTCTAAAATCTCGGAGTAAATGGTTATGATAGTGAGACAGCTGGTGCTCACTCTGCCAGCCGTAGCTCCCATCAGTCCCTCACTGTTCATCTCACACAGTGACTGGCTCCAGAGCCTTCTGTGTTTCTTGAAAGCCTGGGCCGAGTCAATGGGCACCTGTCTGCAGTCACCAAAACCACACCATCTTTTATCCAGACACCTCAGGACAGTTTGGAATGTCCACCTAGTGAATCAGTGACTGGACATACAAAACAGTTCTTCATCAAGGGAAGAGGAGGGCATTTGCATTTCTTTTTTATATGCTTAAGCAGCACTCTTTGTCCCACAAGCAAACTGGGCATGAAAAGTAGCAGATCAAATTGTGACTGACCGTCTGTCTGTAGGGAAGCAAGAACACAGGTAGGTGCAGTGGAGGTCGGCCTTATGGAAGCCAATCCTGACACGTGTACAGGACAACTCCTCGCCACCACTTAGTAGATGACTTAGAACATCAATGATTTCTTAGTAAGTGAATCAACAACCTTTGCATATTTTCTCACAGATTTTTACAAGAAATGATGATCCTGAAACAAAACGACAGAACAGTAACCTGTTTTCACTAATGTTTCTAGTCCTCGGGATTGTGTCTTTTATTACATTTTTCCTACAGGTAAATGCCCACATTTTTATTTCGTTTATTTTTGGGGGGTTGTAAATATCCATATTGTTTTCCTTTTAGTACAATTGCTCCACCATGAACTTGGCTGCTAGCAACCATATTGTTTTTGTCCTCCTACACTCTTGCTAAACAATCTGCTCCCCACTCCTCTATCTCCAACTGGAAATGTTGGTGAAATCCTAAGGTGTAGACTGTTTGACCTGTTACAATGATGGAAAATGCAAGGTGGGGATTAACACAAGGCTTGGGGGTCATTTTGGATTAAGTACTGCTGGACAACTTAAATACATATCTTCTTATGTTCTATAAACAACGAAGAAACAAACAAAACTTTCTAAACAAGTCACAATGCTTTCAAAAGAGCTTGAAAAGTTTATCAATCAACTCCTTTTGTTAAAGGAAAAAGAGCTTTCAATCTCCAGGCCTGCCTTGCTGGCCCCGCCCCAGGGGCACACTGAGATGGCAATTGAGACTGGGTGTGGTGTGCGCACCTGCAATCCCAGCTCTTGGGAGACTGTGAACAAGAGAATCACTGTGAGTCCTGATCTAGTAGTGAGACCCTGAGAACCCTGTAGATCCTTCCCTAAAATACAAAATATAAATAAATAGATAAATATAAAATAAAGCAAAAAAACTCTTATTAATGGAAGAATGTCAATGCTCAAAACTAGGAATCAGTTTTTGAGTCATATTTTTAAATCATTTAAAATAAAATTGCAAAGGAATGAAGAGTTATAGAGCCTTAGTGTGACCTACCAAGATGGGATTGGTGCTCACTGAAGTTTGAGGGTTACTCACACAGGTATCCTATTGTGTGTCCTTGTTGATACAGGTAATTTGTATAGTCTGAGCTTCAGTGCTGTATCTGTAAGATAGGAATAATGTTGCCTGTTAATCACAAATATCCCTATAAAAGAGCCAGAGAGGAAAGTCACACACAGAAGAGAAAAGGCCTTGTGACTGAGATCGGAGAGATGCAGCCAGACTCTAGGGCATAAAGGATGCGGGGGCTGCAGAGTGCAGGAAGCCGCTCGGCAGAGCCCTCGCAGGGCGCACAGCCTCGCCTGACTTCAGCCTGACGATACTGGATTTTAGAAGCAGAGCCTGCAGAACTGTGACCAAAAAAAAAAAAAAAATTGTCTGCGGGGTTTTGTTTGTTTGTGGTGCTGGGAATGAAATCCAGTCCTCCTGCATATCAGGCAGCTGTTCTAACACTAAGCCACCTCCCCAGCCAAAAAGTGTCTTTTTAAGCCACCAAGTTTGTGATAAATTGATATAACAACCACAGGAAACTGATGTGCTTTCAGTGTTTTTATGAATTACTTAAGGTAAATTCTACATTGTTTTTATAAAAGACTAAGTCTTAGCTACTTTTCTCATTCTAATGTCTAAAAGTTAAAGGAAGGGCTGGAGAGATGGCTCAGTGGTCTAAAGCACCGACTTGGAACAAGCTTGGCAAAGCACAGG